>NQVE01000195.1:0-257500 GCA_003260385.1 Cuscuta australis
AAGAAATTCCTTTAAGGGGGGAGAAATGTAACGCCCCAAAACATACCCTAAAATTTTTAATGAATAAATATTCAATTAGTCAAATTTGTTTCGCTTAAAATAAATAGTTATTGGGCTTTGGGCCGAAATGAAATGTGTTTTGACATCCAATATCACAAATCAGGATAAGTCTCATAGAGATAAATCCAATATGTTGAATATTTGTGTAGTCTTGATTGGGAACATAAGTACAGACCCAAATCAAGAATAAATAAAGAAATTATTTATAATATGAACTTTAAAATGATTTATTGAAATAAATCATGAGAACAAATGATATGAATTAAATGTGAGAACCTTTTTGAATAAAGGTCAAATAAACCAATTTTGACTCTGTCAAACTCAAACACTCAAAAATATGATGTCGGAAAAAGTATTTCAAATAAATATAAAAATTATATAGTTGGATAGAATTCGACTGTCTGATCTCAAAGATGCAAACGGATTTCAATTCGGAGAAAGTTGGACCAAAAAGTGTACCCCGACTGGCACCAAATTAGTCCCAATCAGTGAAGAGTCGTAGCAATCAGACTAAATCAGCCGACCTTCCCATTTCGCCGATCGTGAGTCACCACTGACTCAACTCCATTAGCTCCTTCTTCTTCACCAATATATAAGGAAGACCTCTCTTCCTCATTTCTTCACCATTCTTCTTCATTCTTCTTCCTAAATGTTCATGAAAGTGTGAGGAGTGTTGTGGTGCTGTCAATTTGGTGTGAAGTCGCTGGAGTTGGGAGAAATACTCGCCGGAAGTTTCGCCGGAAAATTTCCAAAACCTCCATTAAGCTTCGAGGTAAGCCCCTAGATATATCTAATGACTAGAATGTTCATATAGGTCGTTTCTACGTTCATAAATGGTCATTTGGTTGAGTTTTGTGTTTGACATGTTTGAAGAACCAAGAATCATAAACCTTGAATTTGATGTTAAAAATATGTTTTAATAATTCTAATATGATCTATGAACCTTGGAGAACATCTCTATATAGTTTAATTGAAGTTCGGTGACTAAAAATGGTTTTCCCGAAAAATGGACCGAGGTTGAAGACGAATGAACAGTGGCTGAAAATCCACAGAGTGGATCGATCCCTTCATTGGATCGAATCTCTGGGAGTTTTTCTTCTAGTTGGATCGATCCAGAGGGCTGGATCGATCTTCCGAAACTCTGGTCCGAAATTTTGCTGAAATTGCTATTTTGAGCTTTAAAATCCTATTTTTGATAACCAATTGATTATGATTATTATAAATATGAATTTTCATAACAAAAATGATGTTTTTAACAAATTAAAACATTTATGTGATGCTGGCGGTAAGTTCGGGTGTTAACACTCGGACTAGGCCACTAATGTTATTAAATGTTATGTTAAATGATTATTATGATGAACTATGATTGTGGCCAATTATGAATGATTAACCTACTGATTGGTATGATTAACTCATGATTAAAAATGGATATAAATGATTCGTTTGACGAAAATACAGAACGAGACGTAAAACAGTAACACCAACAGTGAAAGACTGAAGAATGAAGAAAATGTAGCTGCACTGACCATACAGCTTTGAATAATATTTATGACTAACTCGTAATGTTCAAAGACGTATTATTTCAACATGAATGCAACTTAGATTACATGAGGAAAGTTAAAGATGCAATTCTAGGTCTAATCTCTCAGGATTTGCAAACTCGTCGTAACCGGCTCCCGGACCCGGAAAGCTTTAAGCAAACTCTAGTTTGTCTGAAAGCTCGTCAACAAAGAAAGAAGAAATAAAAAGTTTCCTCTGACTAGAAGCATGAAGTTCTGTCTCACTGCATCGTCTAAGAATTTGAGAAGGTTATTGAAATAACCGTCAATGTTTAAAAGACAATGGGTCTATTGTGTAACCTTCAGAAGCCCACGAGATCAAGTAAACAAACCTTCCATAGTGTCAACTCCTCAGGAAGAACAATGAAAGCTTCCACGGCATGATTCATCTCAAAATATTTGTAGTAATTGCTGGAAACTGTGTGCTCTACACCGTACGTAGGTCCATAGACCCGTCGTATTGCGATGTACCCAGGAATGAAACCTCTAACGAGACCACCATTGGTAAAGACTGTTGAAGCAACAGCTCCTTGTAGGCCAACGTTGCCTCCTCCATAAGCAAGACTAATTCTTCGTCTTAACAATTCCCTTCCTAAATCTACCGCAGTAGCCATAAACTTTGGATTTCTACCAAGAGAATGACTGCCAAGTAGACCAACGAATCTTATGGTGTAAGGAAGTGTTCGAGAAGTTCCTTCCATAATGTGAGAATGTGAGATACTCTTTTAATAATCGTGATATATATAGTCTTTGAAACCTGACCATGGATGGAAAGGTAATTATCACCAGCCAAAATATGTACAGTAAATGGACTCAAATTACCTGCATACGAGAACGTACTCGCTAATGCTATAAGTTTGCTGACGATATGACGTGTTGAGACTCTTGAACAGTTAGATTCGTTGTCCTAAAACACGTTCAAATCCGAGACGAAAAGTCAAAATGACTATTTCTAAAACATCGAACCCTTGAGTAATTTCCAAAGAGTGAAACATCGAAAGAAGAAAATCTACAATTTGTAACGGCAATTCGCAAACGCTATCTTTATATCTCGTGACTCGTATCCTTGAATTACTCAAGCTTGATGTGTTAACTACACTCTTGAAACATCTCGCTTGATCAATCTTGAAAAGATTGAATTCCATTGTTGTATCAAAATATTAAACCCTTGGAACTTGTCTTAATTCATCAAGATACGTTATACCGATCTTTGAAAACTACACTCTGTGAACTACGGTAAAAGCATTCTGATTGGAATATTATGTTGAGCCTCTCTTTGTGAACCACAAAATGGTTGATGCGATTATGTTATCTCTGAAGATTATTATCGATGATCTCATTTGACCCAACAAACTCCGTTATGACCCTACTAAGGGAATGTATGTGCAACAACCAGAGAAGAAGTGACGTCACAAGGATCAAGCTCAATCATTCAAGTGAAGATTCCGAACCTATATGCGATGTTGGTGTAAGAACTAGTAAAGATTCCTCACTCTATGAATTCATGAATTGAATCACGCACTGAAGATATTATCTTCTTCACTCGAAATGAAATCAACCATAGTGTTACATCAAACCTGTCATTATCAAGAACGTATCTGGATATATTCCAAACTCGATGAAGAAAGTTGAATACGACAAGACGTATATGAAACGCCACTCTAACGTTATCACCTGTGGATACGAATTAATGCAAAGACTCATTAACGATAATGAGATCTACCATGAAGTAAACGAAGAAATGTTTTGGTATAAGGTCGATAAATGACAAGCTACTGTACAACGAGTAGTACCTCATAATGCATGATAAATCCATATCCTGAAAATCTTGGACCACGAAAAGCCATTTGATGTTACCTACAAATCATTCTGAACTATATGAATAATGTGAAGATGTCTTGAATGACTTGGATGATTTTGCTAAAACGTATGGATTGAAACAACCTCGGAATCTCCTACTACATCTATTGTGATTCAAAACTACAAATGCTGCTAAGGGACTTTCAATCAAAGAAAGAATGTTGTTGACTAATGACATACAATCGAGATTTGTGAATAAACGAAATAATGTACAAATATGTCTAGTATGATCCAAAATACGATGTTATACCTTGCAAAGGAACTTAAGTTATGGTTGTTGAATCTGAGCGGGAACCTACGAAATGGATTGTTGGATGCCTTGCCTATTAATCTCTTGGAGAAAGAACGAGTTTGATAACATCGACAGTTTGAGAATACGTATCCGTTTGGACAATGAGGTAATTATGGTTTAACCAAATGAACATGACACGGTCATGATAAAGGTGAAATCACTACGAAATGTTAAACGTTGACCATTAGAAGAATTTCGAGGACGAAATTCCTTTAAGGGGGGAGAAATGTAACGCCCAAAACATACCCTAAAATTTTTAATGAATAAATATTCAATTAGTCAAATTTGTTTCGCTTAAAATAAATAGTTATTGGGCTTTGGGCCGAAATGAAATGTGTTTTGACATCCAATATCACAAATCAGGATAAGTCTCATAGAGATAAATCCAATATGTTGAATATTTGTGTAGTCTTGATTGGGAACATAAGTACAGACCCAAATCAAGAATAAATAAAGAAATTATTTATAATATGAACTTTAAAATGATTTATTGAAATAAATCATGAGAACAAATGATATGAATTAAATGTGAGAACCTTTTTGAATAAAGGTCAAATAAACCAATTTTGACTCTGTCAAACTCAAACACTCAAAAATATGATGTCGGAAAAAGTATTTCAAATAAATATAAAAATTATATAGTTGGATAGAATTCGACTGTCTGATCTCAAAGATGCAAACGGATTTCAATTCGGAGAAAGTTGGACCAAAAAGTGTACCCCGACTGGCACCAAATTAGTCCCAATCAGTGAAGAGTCGTAGCAATCAGACTAAATCAGCCGACCTTCCCATTTCGCCGATCGTGAGTCACCACTGACTCAACTCCATTAGCTCCTTCTTCTTCACCAATATATAAGGAAGACCTCTCTTCCTCATTTCTTCACCATTCTTCTTCCTAAATGTTCATGAAAGTGTGAGGAGTGTTGTGGTGCTGTCAATTTGGTGTGAAGTCGCTGGAGTTGGGAGAAATACTCGCCGGAAGTTTCGCCGGAAAATTTCCAAAACCTCCATTAAGCTTCGAGGTAAGCCCTAGATATATCTAATGACTAGAATGTTCATATAGGTCGTTTCTACGTTCATAAATGGTCATTTGGTTGAGTTTTGTGTTTGACATGTTTGAAGAACCAAGAATCATAAACCTTGAATTTGATGTTAAAAATATGTTTTAATAATTCTAATATGATCTATGAACCTTGGAGAACATCTCTATATAGTTTAATTGAAGTTCGGTGACTAAAAATGGTTTTCCCGAAAAATGGACCGAGGTTGAAGACGAATGAACAGTGGCTGAAAATCCACAGAGTGGATCGATCCCCTTCATTGGATCGATCCTCTGGGAGTTTTTCTTCTAGTTGGATCGATCTAGAGGGCTGGATCGATCTTCCGAAACTCTGGTCCGAAATTTTGTCTGAAATTGCTATTTTTGAGCTTTAAAATCCTATTTTTGATACCAATTGATTATGATTATTATAAAAATGATTTTTCATAACAAAAATGATGTTTTTAACAAATTAAAACATTATGTGATGCATGACGGTAAGTTCGGGTGTTAACACTCGAGACTAGGCCACTAATTGTTATTAAATGTTATGTTAAATGATTATTATGATGAACTATGATTGTGGCCAATTATGAATGATTAACCTACTGATTGGTATGATTAACTCATGATTAAAAATGGATATAATGATGATTATGAAATTGATGTATATTATTAAGGATATCTAGAAGAACTCTAAGATATACCCACTTGTATAATGATGATGAATATTAAGGATATCTAGAAGAACTCTAAGATATACCTTCTTGACCAATTCATATTTCGGGGTTAAAACGTACGTACGGGATCCAGACTGGATATCACCCACCCGACAAATCATTTTTCAGTTGGTACGTAATCCACATGACTCATAGGGTGGATTATCGATTCTTGTGTTCTGCATTAAACTATTTATAGTTTAAGGGCCTGGTTAGAAATGTTGCCTTAGACTAGGAATAGCTAAGAGCTTGTTATAAAATGATTTGGCCTTATATTAAGAATAATTTAAGAGCATGGTTGAGATATTGAATATCAAATGACTTGGAATAAAATATTGAGAAGATCATGAATGTTTGAATCATATATTGTGTGCATGATATCAAATGGTTGATTATGAATTGAGATTCAATTTATTTGGATGTTCGACGCTTTAGATATGCTTACTCAGCTTCATCGCTGAGCGTGTAGTATGTTTTATTTGCTACACGCAGGTAAACAGAAAGATTAATGTGATCCTGGCGGCAGATGGGGCGAGATTGTCAGGATGGATGTGACAAGTTTTTTTATGATATGTCAATATTAAATTCGCTTCCGCAGTATTGTTAAATACTCCGTACTGCATATGTTATGAAAAATATTATTGAGATTAATAAAGTGTGTTTGAAAAGTTTTAAATTTTACGATTACCAAGTTAAATACTTTAGTCCGAATAGGGCTGTAGACCTGGACGGATTAGGGTGTTACATGACTACCGGAAGATCTCTTGTTGTTCCACCGCTAAGGAAATGTGGGACAAGCTAGAAATCACATATGAAGGTACGGATCAAGTCCGAGAAGCTAAGATAGATTTTCTAACCCATGAGTATGAACTATTTCATATGAAGGAGAACGAGAAAATCGACGATATGTTTGAACGATTTTCAAAAATCGTAAACGATCTTCATGCTCTCAAGAAGACATATACAGACAAGGAGCTTGTAAGAAAAATCCTGCGGAGTCTCACACCGGAATGGCGCTCCAAAGCCGATGCTATCCAAGAATCCATCGGCATCACCAGTGTCACCATTGACGGACTTAGAGGTAACCTCAAAACCTATGAGTCTACCATTATTTACCCCTCTTTAGGTGAACAAAAGAAGAATGGGATTGCACTCAAGGCATCCACAAGTCAAGAACTTGATGTGGAGGACTCGAGTGACAAAGACGAGTTCGGGATCGTGCTCAAGAAATTCCATAAGTTCATGAGCCAAGAGTATGAACGGAAAGGAAAGAAGCAAGGAAGTCCACCCAAATGCTATGGGTGTGGAGAAGTTGGGCATATAAAACCAAAATGTCCAAACGCCAAGAACAAGAATAAAATGTTCAAGAAGCACAGAGCCTACATCTCATGGGGAGGTGATTCCGGCGACGAGTCATCGGAAGGAGAAGAAAATGAGAGCGCCAACCTTTGTCTCATGGCACACGAGGAACCACCAGAAGAGGTATGTACCACTTCTAAAGATTCCTATACTTTTGATGATGTACAAGAAGCCTTTAATGAACTTTTTGATGAATATGTCAACGCTTCTAAAATTAACAAGGATTTGAAGAAACAACTTACTTCCATGGAGAAGGAAGTCGATAAACTATCAAAAGATAATGAAAAACTTAAAGAAGAAAATAAGTTTTTCGGAAAAAGAAGCGCCGACAAACCGGAAAGTTCAAAATGTAGTTCTTGTATATCACTTAAGGATCAAGTTGCAAAACTTGAAGGAACTTTGAAGAAATTTGGTGTTTCTCATAAAAACCTTAATGATGTTCTTGATAATTTGCAACTTACTAAACATGGCTTAGGATTTGAAAATGAACCTAATAATAAGGAAAAAGTTGAGCAACCATCTAGGAAACCTAAAGCTCAACTTAGGAATAATGAAAGACAAGAAAATAGACAACCTTGAACAATTAGGAACACTAGACTACCTAAAAAGAACACTAGGATGAACAATGATCAAGTTAGAAAACCTAGCAACTATTATCAACCTAGAAGAATGCATAATCCAAATGTTGTTTGTCATTATTGCAATAGGGTAGGTCATATAGCACCCGTGTGTTTTAGTAGGCATAGGCATTACACGTATAACAAAACACACACTCTGCATGGAACTAACCGAATGAAATCCTTTCAAAAAGGATATTCGAACTCTAACCAATCCCTGCAGGAATCAACGCAAAAGAAACCATATTACTTCTTCTATTATGATGAAAAGAAGAAGATTCACATACCACTTCCGGAACCCACACAAATCAAACCGAGGTATAGACATTCGGTTCGAGTAGACTGGAACCCGCCAACCGCAAAACAACGAGTTGGCCAAGGTAACACTTAAACACGCATGTTGGTACATGTGTGTGTGTGTGTGTTTGCGTACCATGCGTATGTGATTATGGGTGCGTGTGTTTATTAGTTTAAAAAGTCGTGTTACTAATCCTCAAGGACCCAAAAAGATCAAACGGGTACCAAAATGTTTTCATTGTAGGTGTTAAAGCCATGGGGAACAAAAGAAATCGATTTCAAGTTCCCAGGACTGAGTGTAAATCGATTTACAACCTTGAGATAATCGATTATCATTGTCCGCAGAAGTTTGGAGCAAATCCATCGCAAAACCTCAACAATCGATTTTCCAAGTCATGATAATCGATTATATGGAGCTGCAGAACTTTATTTGAAGTCAGGCGCAAAACAATCGATTGACTAAAACAAGGCAATCGACTATTGAAGCCTGCAGATCTTTCGGCGAAGAATCTGAAGACTGAGATAATCGATTTACACGTTGGGTAAATCGATTATCAACGGCGATTTTTCAAAAATCTAACCGTTACAGAGACGTTAAAACTGCATTCAAGGCACCTTTTTGACTTCCCAAACGCATCTCAGGCCTCTTCCACTATATATTGGTGATATCCTTTCATTTTTTACTCAGTCAAATCACAATTCCTTCATATATTCATCAATATTTCATCCTTCTTGCAATTATTCTTCAGTGTTCTTGCAAAATCTCTGCAAATTTCTCTTTTCTTTGTCTTGCTCTCCCTCTCTCTCTTTGTTGAAATGGCAGGAGGTCAAAGAAAAAGATCCCGCACCGGCAAGAACGTGGCTTCTTCCTCGGCTCCTCCACCACCGGCGCACAAGTACCTCGACGGGTCGTTCCTTTGGTTCAACGACCACGAAGAGGCAACGCGGTTCTCGGAGAAATTTGAGCACCGGGAGATCCTCCCTCCCCGATTCTCCACCGCCCGCTTCATTCATGACTCCATTCCACGTGAGGCACGGATTATCCTCGAACGTGGAAACTTCCTCGATCTCCTCTACATCAAGAAGGTCAATTATCAACCCTTTCTTGTTCGAGCTTTCTACTCGAACTTGAAAAAGGATGAGGACGGAGCATTGATCTCTAACGTCAATGGAGTGGACATCTATTTGAATGAGGAGAACATTCAAATCCTCACCGGGCTTCGTCGGAACGGAGAGGATCTCGGGCTCTACGTCGGAGAAGAAGGAGCACGGTTCAACGAGACCGCTCTCTTGGAGGAAGTGGGCATCCGACACTTCGTACCCACTCCTCAACAGCTGCGCCCTACGATTGCTTCCATGAGTCCCGTGTTTCGATTCATCTTTTATGTTTTTACATGGATTCTCAAACCCAGGAAGTTCAATCACACCACTCTCTCCCAGGAGGACACGAAGACAATTCATGCGATGATTCACAACGCCAATCTCAATTGGTGTAAATTTGTGATGACTCACATGTTCAAGGCCACCTCCGAAAATCGGCCGCTCCCCTACGCCCTCCTTGTCATGGCGATTCTTGAAGAATATAACTTCAAAACCGATGTTGGGCCAAAGATAAAGGGGACAAAGCATTGGGAGATTGATGAATCCTCCTTCCACTCGGGCACCGACGAGACTCCGTTTCGACAGCCTCGTCCACGCCGCCAACCGAGAGCCACTGCCTCAGCCGCCACCACTTCGACCAATCCTTCTCTCGCCGAGCAAATGGCAGCCTTGACCGCCACTCTCTCTCGGATTGACACCAACGTCTCCAAAACGGCACACAACGTCAATACCTTGAGCCGTGAAGTTCACGGGTATTTTGACTTTGTCAATTACCCGTACGCTCAAATGGTCCCTTACGTTCCTCCACCGAATTTCGGAGGTGAACAAAGAGGGACTCAAAGCGTTGGTAGAAATGACGAGGTGGACGAAGAAGAAGAAGAGGAAGAAGAAGCCGATGATGATGATGATGGCAACGGTGACGAAGAAGAAGAAGAAGAAGACATTGACGAAGAACAACTTCTCAATGATCTTTCCCCGGATTTCTAGAGCTCTAGCTCTACTTTCTTCTCTTCCTTATTTTATCATCTTTTAATACGCTTTTGTTATGTACTGCGCTATTTCCCTTAATTAATTAATAAAAATCTTTATGATTTTTGTTGTTAACAATCTTTTTGTTAATGTCAAAAGGGGGAAGATAAGGGCTATGCATATGTTAAGGGTGAATTTTTTTTAAGGGGGAAGTTTTTTCAAAAAGATCAAAACCCTATGCATATCCCCGTCTTGTTTGCCATTATCAAAAAGGGGGAAATTGTTGGAACACACTTTGTACGATAAACTAAAGTCGTGTTCATTTCTGACAGGTTTTGATAATTGCCAAACCGCCGTGGATATAAAGAGTTTCGTTGAATAACTCAAGGCGTGAAGAATGGCTTGGAACAAGACCTAAAAGACTCAAGGACAAGATCAAGAATTGAAGACTTAGTCGAGTCGGTCTTTTGTGATCAAAACCGACAATAAATTCAAGTCTCGGTTCTCAAAAAGTCAAAACAATTTTTACAATCCATAAAATATTTTTTGTGCATCAAAACAAACATTCTTGATGATTTTTTATTGTTAAAATCCCTGGTCCTTGCTCAGAACCAAAACCACCTAAGTCGGCGTTCGGCTCTCGACGTTCGGTTTTTGGCGCCCGAACTAACTCCGTGGTTTTCAATATTTTAAACCCTGTTTTTACCTCTGAGCATTTTTAAAATGTTTCCAAATAATTAGTTTATAAAAACCACTTTTGTATCTTGGTCAATCGGTCTAATACGTGAAAAACGGTCTAAACCGTACGTACGTATTATACGACCTTGGAGACTTGGTTTTTACCAAACAAGTCTTGTTTTCACTATTTAATACCATATACAATATTTTCCAAACCTGGTTTTTACTTTTGGAAACACTTCGTTTTTGGACCTCGGTTTTTCAAAACGGGTTTCAGCTGGCTAGACTTTAGCTGGGTGATAATTGATTATCACCTTAGTGACAATCGACTATCAGCCCCTGCAGCTTTGAAATTCCAAAGTTCTGAAGCACGCAATAATCGATTATCAGCTTTGCAATAATCGATTATCAGTCTTTGCAGCTAAAACCCAAAATCTTCTGAGAGGACCAATAATCGATTATCACTTCTTGACAATCGATTATCTGGGTTACCGTTGTCCTCCAACAGATAGAATTTTAAATTTTTGGACAGGGAATATTTGGATAATCGATTATCATGGTTTGACAATCGACTATCAGCCTCTGTCCCTGAAAAATTTGTCTTCATCCTGTTGGAAATTCTAGCAACGGGTTTATCCCATTTTGGGCTATAAAATGGCACCCAAATCCTCTCATTTGACACACAATTCTTCAACATTTCAATACTCTTTCATTGCATAAGCATTCCTATTTTTTCTTAGCTATTTGAGAGCCAATTCTTGAAGAAATTGTCGTGTTCTTGAGCGTTTACTAGTTCACTCATATCTACTCTTTGTGAGAGTTTTATTCCTGAGTGTTTAAGTGTTTTCATACACTTTAAGGGAGGTTGTTCCCTTGTTGTAAACTCGAAGGAAGTTCCTTGTTCCTTCGTGAGAAGTCTTGGAGTGCGGTATCTCCGAGCAAAGGTGTTGAGGCTCGTGTGACTCGGGTTCTCAAGTTGTATCGGTTTGTTAAGCACCCTTAAGCTTAACAGAGTTAGTGTAGCTTGAGAGAGTCTCTCGGGGGGCTGGATTAGCCACACGTTGTGGTGAACCAGGATAAAATCTGGTGTGTTCCTTCCTTACGCTCTTTACTTTAACGCTCTCGTTTTAATTTCCTGCGATTTTGTTTTAAACGCTATTCACCCCCCTTCTAGCGTTGGGCCTTTATTCTAACATTTTCAACAATTAATCTTGTACCATTACACAATCCAAATAACATAATCAGTACCCTTTTTTCAAATCTATTTTTTTGTTTGGGATCCCTGAACATTTGATTTCATTAAAAAATTCAAATGTTATCCAATAAGAATCAACACCTACATTGGCATCTGCTTGCCATTAAGAATGATAACTCAAGTACTCCTTTTTCATCACCAAGAATGAGGAATAAGACAAACTCATTTACCATTTCAACAACTTCGAGAGTGGGTGCTAATGGTGCCCTATCCTAAAGAATAATATTTTTTTCATATTCTCCAATAAGTTCAGATAAGTAAATTCCAATACTATACTCTTGAGAGGATAACTTATGTCAAGAATCAAGAATCCGGGTGGAATTTCAACGTTAGCAATTCCATCAATCACCTGACCAAGCTTTCCATCTCTAATTTTTATTATACAATCAGAAAAAGCTTGTGTACCCCTATTTGCATAAGAGGACATAGATGAATGCAATATCATATTCTTGGTCAACGTAAAAACTTTACAATACAACCACAATTTTGAGGAATTCACGGTAGCACCTACAATTTCCTCTCTCGAAGCTTTGGTAAAATTGGAAGGATCTGGAGAAAATCACTTTCGAGTACTAATATTTCCCCTCTGAATGGTTCATTTCTATAGTAATTATTATAGAACCTCATTATATATCTCATTGTGTGATCCAATGCCTCAAAAGCAAATCTATTCATCACACATGCTTCATCTCATACGATTCCACTTGCTTGTTAGATTAATTTTGCTTTCAGACCCCCTTGTTTGATAGCACACGTTGAGCACTCAGTTAAAGCCAGAGAGATTGAGAATCTCGAGTGTGTTGTCCTTTCACCAGGCAAAAGCAATGTTGCAAGGCCACTGGATGCAACGTTCAAAACAGCCTTACATACCATTCGTTCTTGAGAAGAAAACATTGGTTTCTATATAAATGTTTTTCCAAGTCTCCCGTAACTGTATACAAAAAAGAAACCTCCTCTTTCAGATATCAGACTTCCATTATCGCATCAGATATCTTTCTTTGATCTTCATTCATCGTAGATAAATATCCTCTAAAATCATATAACAATTTTTCTTTGTCATAATTGAAGTTCTTAATCAAGAAATTATTTTGAAATCTAGTAAGTGACTATCATCAGGAAATGACATACCACTGAACTCCTTTAAAAATGTATAATTTAGATATTATTTTCTAAACTTTTCCTTTACTTTATAATTTAGATATTATTTTCTCTCTGTATTAAACATTATGATTAAGTGTCCACTTTGGATATTGTAATTTTCTAAGTTAAAAAATGCCTAGAATCAAAATTTTAATTATTTTTAAAATTATTAAATGTTAGGCGTTAGAATACACAATAAGAAAAGATGAGAGTAAACTGAAATGACAGTAATAGTTCGGAGGGAGAAGTATTGAGGTAGAACTCAAAATAAGTAATTTTGATACTTTTTTTATATTTTACTTCTATAATAGTCTTTCTCTTCTTTAATGTTTTCACTTTGTTCTAACTTAAACGTATTATTATTATTCAATGGAATAATTAATTTACATAAAAAATAAATTGAACATATATTATCAATAGAAAGAACTATGATGTTTTTTACATTGTACTCATTATAATTAATCAAAATACATTAGAAAAAAGTTTAAAAATTACTCATAATTATCGTCTTATTTTTCTACTTCGAAATTATATTCTAGTCGCCGTATAAGGTATATATTAGGCATATTAATTAGAATTTGATATTTCTATATTTTAATATAAAAGTGTCAAGTCATTAAAGTCATCAAAGATGACGGATGACTAATAAAAAACTTGCCAAGTAAACCCGCCACATGTAGACATTTTGTGAGCCTGAGTCTCAAATATTATAATAAAGGATAAAGATTTATGACGTAGTTCGTATTGTATTATTCTTTTTTAATATTTTTTCATTACTGAAAAAGTATGATGTGATAGTTTGGTTATTACTGAAAAAGTATGATGTGATAGGTAGGGTATGAAAAAGTAGAGGTAAAAGTGGGTTTTTAATAGAAAGTAAAAGTGTTTTGTGGAAAGCAAAAAAACGAAAGATGAAGGGTTTTGTGGAACGGAGGGAGTAGTACCAAATGGTTTTGGGACTCATCCCATACCAATACCAAAACATTTAAATAAGAGCGATTTGTAATAGATTAGGTAGTATCAAGGACCATCTTATAGCATAGAAAAACATCTACTAAATTTAACATTATTCTCTAAAAACAAAAAGTACCTTTTGGGATGGGACCCAGAGAACTAAAGACACACAACTATATCCATACTTTATTTAAAAAGCCATGGATTCTCACTTTTGTTTTTCCGCCCATTTCGTGTTCCACCAAAAATGGTAATTTTTCACTCCATATGGTAATTACACAATTAAAATGGAGTTACACGAGTCATTATTGTAGTTACTGTAATTAAGTAATCAGTCAATTAATAATTTAAAAATGGAGTTACCGTAATTAACTGTAATCAATTGAAACAAATTTCTAATTGGAGTTGACGTAATTAACTGTAATCATTAATGGAGTTACCGTAATTAAGTAATTACTCAATTAATAAAATATTCAAATTCGTAGGTGTTCTAATTGTAAAAAGGTAAGTAATAATAAAATATTCAAACATAATTACACTTACCGTTAATAAATCAATCCTTTTTAAACCAGTTTATACAAATTATACGAATGGTAATAATTGGGTAGATTCTTCATACCATAAGCTGCATAAAGGAAATTATAAATTAAAATACGTAAAGAGTAATTAGAAATTAAAATATGTATAGAATAATAAAAATAGGAAAATATGTATAGAGTAATATAAATTTTTAACATGTATACAAAAATGGTAATAAAAAATCATTAATGGTAGAGATGTTCAATATTAATGCAGCGAAAGAAATTTGGGCAGATTTTTCATACCATAACTTGCATAAACGAAATTAGAAGTTAAAATACGTATATAGTAATTAGAAATTAAAATAGTATAGAGTAATAGGAAGATACGTATAGAGTAATGTACATTTTTAACATGTATACAAAAATGGTAATAAAAAAATATTAATGGTAGGATTGGTAGAGATGTTGAACAATAATGCAGCGAAACAAATTAGGACAGATTCTTCATACCATAACTTGCATAAACGAAATTAGAAATTAAAATATAAACGAATAATCCATATCGTTAATAAATCAATGTTACCGTAATTAAGTAATTACTCGATTAATAAAATGTTCAAATTCGTAGGTGTTATAATTGTAAAAAGGTAAGTAATAATAAAATATTTAAAGTGATAATAAAATATTCAAATGAGTGTTCTAATTGTAAAAAGGTGAGTAATAATAAAATATTCAAACATGATTACACTTACCGTTAATAAATCAATCCTTTTTAACCAGTTTATACGAATGGTAGTTTATATGAATGGTAATTAATTGTATTTAATTATATTTACTGATATAGATGTAATAATATCTAATAACTTATTACATTTAAAAATGGTAATATACACATTTATTTTGAACGGTTAAATTAATATAAACATGTATTTTGGTAATAAAGTATTCACACACGCCATGTTAAACAAAAAAATAAAGTATTCACACACGCCATGTTAAATAAAAAAAGGTATGTATATCACAAAAGGTAATTAAAAATCTAACTACCATAATAAAGTACACCTTGGTTCCCATGACATTGGGAACCAATGTCATGGGATGACCCGGGGGTATTCCGGTTCCCCGTTTGTAAAATTGACGGTTCCTACCCCCCTAACCCTCGGTAAATCCCCCACCCCGCCCCGCCCCGCCCCGACCCGAACACGCCCCCACCCCACCCCTTCAACTGCACCCCCAAGTTAATTTTGACTTTGGAGTCAAATTTTGACTCCAAAGTCAAATTTAACTTGGGTGTGCAGTTGAAGGGGGTGGGGGGGGGCGTGTTTGGGTCGAGACGGGGTGGGGGGTTAAGGGGGTACGAACCGTCAATTTTACGAACGGGGCACCGGAGCACCCCCGGGTCATCCCATGACATTGGTTCCCAATGTCATGGGAACCCCTCAATAAAGTAAGGCTAATAAAATATATATATTATTTTGGTATTATGTGAATTTATACAAATGGTAATTGTATTTAATTACATTCACTAATTTATATGTAATAATATCTAATAAATTATTACATCTAAAAATGGTAATATATACATGTATTTTGATAAGTAAAATTCATATAAAGTATTAAGTACGTATATTTAATATAAAGTATTAAGTACGTATACAAAAAGATAATTAAAAATCTAATTACCACACTAAAGAAAGGCTAATAAAATAGATATATTATTATGTTATTCTTTAATATAACCGTGTATTTTGAAATTGTAAATAAAAATAGGAAAATACGTAGAGAGTAATGTAAATTTCTAACACGTATACAAAAAAGGTAATAAAAAGTTATTAATGGTAGAGATGTTGAACATTAATGCAGTGAAACAAATTAGAGGAAAATTGTCTGCTCGAAAAGGTAAGTGTTCATAGACAGAAAAAGATAAGTAAAAACATAATTTTGGGCAGATTCTTCATACCATAACTTGCATAAACGAAATTAGAAATTAAATAAGGATGAATCATTCTATGCCCATATATTTTCAAGAGACAATATATATCCATATCCATACTTTATTTAAAAAGCCATGGAGACAACCTTTGTTTTTCCCGCCCATACGTTATTACATTAACAAATGACAATTGTTCACTTAAAATGGTAAGTTGACGAAAATATAATAATAAATATTTCCTATTTATGCTTGTGCTTAATTTTCCTTGCGTTATTAAATGTTCAAAAAATGGCAATTGCTCACTAAAAATGATAATTTTTATTACATTAACAAATGACAATTGTTTACTTAAAATGGAAAGATGTCGAAAACATAATAATAAATATTTCCCATTTACGCATGCGCTTAATTTTCCTTGCGTTATTAAATGTTCAAAAAATGGCAATTGTTCAGTTAAAATCCATACTTTATTTTAAAAGTCATGGAGTCAACCTTTGTTTTTCTCGCCCATACGTTATTACATTAACAAATGGAAAATGTTCACTTAAAATGGTAAGTTGCTGAAAATATAATAATAAATATTTCCTATTTACGTTTGTGCTTTGTTTTCCTTGCGTTATCAAATGTTCGAAAAATGGCAATTGTTCACTTAAAATGGTAATTTTTATTACATTAACAAATGACAATTGTTTACTTAAAATGGTAAGTTTCCGAAAATATAATAATAAATATTTCCTATTTAAGCATGTGCTTAATTTTCCTTGTGTTATTAAATGTTCAAAAAATGGTAATTGTTCACTTAAAATGGTAATTTCTATTACATTAACAAATGGCAATTGTTCACTTAAAATGGTAAGTTGCCGAAAATATAATAATAATTATTAAAAACATGCATCTGTGCTTAATTTTTCATGCATTAATACATTTACAAATGGCAAGTTAATTATTACAAATAATAATTATTATTACTAGTCTAAAAAATGGTTTAAAATCTATAATAAATACTCTTCCTTTTTTATCACATGGTAATAACAAGTATTAACACGTAATCATTTTAAAAAAAGGAACAAATAATATGAAACCGTTTATAATTGGTAATTAATTGTTAATCTAAAAGATTATTATTATTATTAATCTAAAAAATTAATCTAATATAATGGTTTAAAAGCTATAATAAACGAACAGGTTTATCACCCGGTATAAACGAACACTTTTATCACACGGTATTAACAGTTTTAAAAGCTATAATAAACGAACAGTTATATTTATAGTAATTAACGTATAAAAAATTAAAAACTAACACACATTATTAACGTAAGTTTTAAATAAAGGTAATTTCCTTTTTATAAAATATAAAAAGGAATTTGGTGATGCTGTTTATATGGAGTGTGACTTAATTATAAATATAATTATTATATTTATAGTAATTAACGTATTAAAAATTAAAATCTAACATACATTATTAACGTAAGTTTTAAATAAGGTAATAGCCTATTGTCTATTATACAATTCCAAATCGTTAGTTTTAAATGAAGGTAAGGTAAACAATTGCAAAGCCTAAGATTTAGAAAATTCGAAGTAATTAAAAAAGGAAAGTTATACAATTATACTTTAAATTTCGTTTCAAAAATAATTATGGTAAGAAATTTTTTTTTTATTCTTACCAAATTTTATTATACAATTACACACGGAGTGCCGCCTCTATCTCTCCCGCCTTGCAGATATATCGCACCGCCTATATCCATTAGAGCTAAGATTGCCGCCGGTCACGATGACTATGATTTTTTATTAGCTTCCAAATGCTCTATAATTGAGACTGCATCGTAGAAGTAAGAAATACTTCCAACTTATTGTACAGACCAGGTTGAAGATTCTGATATGCAATGAAGACAATATTCTCACAAATTGTACAAATAATGTAGTTTATAAAGAAGTCTTTCGAAATTTGTAAATCATTGATATTTCTTCCCTTAAAATAACATAATCTTTATATTCTATTGCATCTCAGTTTTATCATTGAAAAATGATTTGAATTTAATAACATAAAAATGACCCGTGCAACGTACGGGTGTGATACTAGTAATGTTCAAAAGTAAAAAAAAAATCTAGGGTGCACCATTTTGTACCTCTTTGCACACTGGGTGTGCTAAGGTAATCCGGTAACCTTAAGCATAATCTCAATTGTCATACGGAGTACAAAATTACTCAATTCTTTTTTCTATGCGACACACATAGTAAAGGTCTGTGTGGTCTATGCGACACTTGAGGTCATGTTCACATCTTGAGAGTTGAGATTATCTTGGCTTTATTGTTGCACTCCATCTCAAAATTCACTATTCATTTTTTATGGGGCGAATGAAAATTGTAGAGTAGATAAAAATTACAATCATGCTAGAGGTACACCAAGAAGTATACTCCAAATTATATACCCAAAATGATACAACGGCATTTTAACGGTTTACACTGACACAAAGTATCAATTGAATAAAAAAAATTATATTTTATGTCATTGTAAATCATCACACTGAGATTATAATAGTATAAAATATTGGTACATGCCTTCAGAATATAAAGTAAAATACAATATTTGGGTGCAAATAGTTTATTTCAAAAAAATACTCCGTACTCCGTAAACATACGAGTAACTAAAATGAAATGGTGCTCCTACTCTTACTCAAAAATAAAAATAAGGTAAAACTATTTGTACCTCATTTTGTACACCGTAGAGATTGGTGTAACGCTAGTTTTTGTTAATGTACTAACACTTTGTGTCAGTGTAAATTTTTTAAAGTACCATTCCTTTGGTATACTTAAAAATTTTGAGGTACAAGCTCCATGAAAATAGGCAAATTATATGGTACATCAAGCTGTACCTTCCTTTAGGTACAGCTTGGTATTTTTGTAAATTTTGCAAACTTTTTATCTAATGCTAGAACATATATGAGAACTATTATATATGACAATGAGTACCAGCAGATTTGAGAAGGAGTACCAGCACTTATGAATTATCATATTTTTATTCAATACAAACATAAATAAACCTGGGTTTTAAATTCTTCATTCTCAGATATTATAAATCAGTAGGAACAAATCGAATAAAGGAAGATCCAACGAAAAGGGTATGGATGAAGAAGTTGATGATGGTACTGAACTTTTTAATTGTGAAAAAATTCAACAATACTTTATTTCAGAATTAACATTTCCTTATTTGAGAATGAGTATTGTTTTTTTTAAGAATGAACACTATGCTATTTATTACTGTATAATTATACTAGACAAATGTGTAAAAATGAGTACTTCTTTATTTTAAAATGAGTACTACCTTTGCCAGAATGAGTAGTACATATTTCGAAATGAATGTTTATATTTATACAAAAATGAGTACTATTTTATTTCAGAATAAGTACTATCGGGATGTACTTATATTTATATGGTAGTACTTATATTTAAACAACTCATGAAAATAAGGAGGCGCTATAGAAGACCAGAAGGGTAAACATTTAACAAAACCCTCGCCTAAGTCCACCTTCTTCCTTCGCCTTCGTCGCCGTCAGCCATCAGGTAAACTATTTCTGTTTTCAGTTCTCGGCGCTAGTATGTTTCACACAGGTTGGCTAACACATTATATGCGTTCGGATTCGTTTGACAGATGTATAGAAACAAGGTGACGCGTCTGAGCATCATTAATCTCAGAATAGTGACCAAGGTATGTAGGGCATCATCAATTTCTTGGGATTCTGCCAAACCTTCTCGTACTTTCTTGAGTAATCTCGGCACTGCGACTGAAAAATCAGATTTTTTTATTGATTCCGATGGTTTTGGTCGGGAAAATGATGGGCAAACTCCCAGTAATTGGAATTTTCAGAAAACTCCAGATATATTCCATAATGCAAATGTGAATGCTACTGGGAAAACTGGGACCTTTTCCTACGGCTGTGTGGAAAATGAAAACAGAGATGAGTTTAAGCAGAGCCCAGTTGGGCAGATTGAATTAGCATACACCCAACAGCAGGAGCAGCGTTTCACTGTTCATGGGCACAATGCAAATGTGAACCTTAGACCACATCAAGGTGTAGGCAGCTATCACATCGCGAGTTATCCAACTTTTAATATAAATCCGACTAGTGGTGTCTCTAACAGATCAGGGATTGTTGTTGGCCACAATGGAACTGTGAATGAAGGGTTTGAGCATAACTTGGGCTGTTATTCTGATGGAAATGATAGACCGTATCACAGTGTTGGCAATTATCACTTTGCAGGTCAACCAAATGTTCATACACATCAAACTAATGATGCCTTGAACAGGTCACACAGACCGGGTACCCATTTTGATGGCTTGGACTGTCAGCCAAATGTTCCAATGCATCATACTAGTGCAGCTTTGAATGGGTTACACAGGCCAGGTAACTGTTTTTCTGGAAATAGTGAAAGATACCAGCAAGATGCAAGTGGGACTAACCATCTCAATGTTGGAAACACTGGGTGGAATCCAAATTACTTGCAAAATGCTACAGGGGACCCCCAAATTCATAGAGATAAAGATGATGGAAGCATAAAGTGTACAATTGAGGAACTTGATCATTTCTGCAAAGAGGGAAAGATTGAGGAAGCCATTAAGGTTCTGGGTTTGCTAGAGCAGCATAGTGTTTCAGTTGATTTATCTCGATACCTCTCTTTGATGATGTTGTGTGCTGAGAATAAAGCTCTGGAAGAGGCAAAATCAGTTCATATGCACCTAGCCAGATCAGGAATTAATTTGGGAGTCAAAACTTACAATAAAGTTATCGAGCTGTATGGTAAATGTGGTTCCATGGATGATGCACTTGCAGTATTTAATCAAATGCCGAGACGTAATATCACATCCTGGGACCTAATGATCACTTGGTATGGTAGAAATGGACAAGGAGAAGATGCTATTGAAATGTTTACCCAATTTAAAGAATCAGGTTTGAAACCTGATGGTAAAATCTTTTTGGGGGTCCTCTCTGCTTGCGGTGAAATTGGCGACATCATTGAGGGAATGCTGCACTTTGATGCAATGAGCAAGGATTACGGTATCGTTCCTTCCATGGACCATTATGTGAGTGCTGTGAAGATGATGGGAAGTGCAGGTTATTTGGATGAAGCTTTAGAATTCATCGAAAGGATGCCAACTGAAGCAGATGTTGAGGTTTGGAAAACTTTGATGATATTCTGTAGATTTCACGGGTATAGTGAGCTTGGTGATCGTTGTACTGAGATTGTAGAGATCCTTGATTCCTCTTGCTTGGATAAGCAATCAAAGGAAGGCCTAATACCAATTACAGCTTCAGACATTGCAAAAGCAAAAAGAGTACAGAAATCAGCCAGTCAAAGTCTTCTAGAAGCTCGAAGTAGGGTACATGAGTATAGAGCTGGTGATAGATCTTGCCCGGATCATGAAAAGTTGTATGCTCTTTTGCGCGGGCTGAAGCAACAAATGAAAGAGGCTGGTTATATAGCAGAGGTCAAGTTTGTGCTTCATGACATTGACCCAGAAGGCAAGGAGGAAGCTATAATGGCACATAGTGAGAAGCTTGCTGTTGCTAGAGGTCTCATCAGCAGTGCAGCTCGAACATCCATAAGGATTATAAAGAACCTCCGCATTTGTGGTGATTGCCATAGTGCAATGAAGATTATCTCTAAACTGGTCGGTAGGGAACTTGTTATACGCGATGCAAAGCGGTTTCATCACTTTAGAGATGGCTTGTGTTCTTGTAATGATTATTGGTGATAATATGATTGACTTGAGAGGTAAATCTTTTATGTAGTTTACTGCATAAATTTGACAATGAAATGAAAAGCTTTTTTTTTAATTTTAAAAATCGTTGTATCATAATCGAATTTAACGGTGATAATTTATGCAATATTTTATACTGTAATTTCAATAAAGACTGTGTTTTGTTAGTTTCTGTTCTGATTTTCTTTTCCAGTTGTGTTGCAAGGGATTTCTTGGGCATCCTTGGGGACAGGAGTCCCCTCAGGAATGATGATTCTTCTTGGGTAGATTTTGGTTGCTCCAATTTGGTGAAGGTCGAGACTAGACATGGGGAGAAGGGAAGGGGCATGAAGACTAAGATTTTGGCTTAGTGAAAGGTGATCGATCGATTTTGGCTTAATTGCCTGCTTTATTTTTTTAGCACTATTAACTCTATAACAATGAAGTATTTGTTCCAATATACTTTCTCAACCTACTGAATAATGAGCAACTTTCCCTCACTGGGGTTCGAGTTCTAACCTCTTCTAATCTTATTTGATGAATATATAACTCATCTCTTCTGGACTGGAGTAGATGGATCATAATCCTACTGTAATGAATTTATAGTTTACTACTTTGATTAGAACCACATATCTTCTTCTGCATCCACGTAGAATCGATAGAATTTTGGTAAGGCCTGTTATAGAACAAAATCTGCCCGATCAATTACAACATAGAGTGCCCGTTTGGCAAAAGTTTTAGCGTTTTGAAAATAAAAAATTGCTTCAGGTACCCCATTTTTGTGGTGAGAACGACGGGGTACCGTATCATCCAAAATAACTCGAAGGGCACCTAAATTTTCTAGTAACATACTCCGAGGATACATAGAGGGTGTTTGGGAGTATGGTAGTTGAAAAAGCAGAAGTTTTAAGTTGAAGCAGGAAGCAGATATTTTTAACTTTTCTTAAAAGCAATTCTGGAGCCTATTTTAGACTGTAGAAATCCTTATCTATAAGCAGAAACATAATGACAAATACGACAAACATTATTTTAGTAAAACAAAAATTCATAAGCAGTTTTTAAACGCAACCCCGAATGTCCTCATATTCTATTTAAAGAGTTGTTGGAAGTGAATATTTGGTTACTCTAATCACAATCACTTTGGCACATCAGGTTTTATTTTAAGAACTGTGCCTTTTCGGTAAATCTTCTTCATCTATTTCTGCCAAACCTTCTTTCCTGCAATCTCGGGCCATGGGAGGGAATTTCGATGTTCTGCACATTGGAAGCTGCGAATGCATTAGGAAAAAGATACAGAGTATGATTCTGACGGAGTGATGGATATGACTACATGAGTAAAAGAAAAAATCACTTTAAAAAAATAATCCAGTTTCATGTTTCTTAAATACTCTCTAGGTCCCAAAATGTTTGCTAGATGTAGGGGTGTTCAAAAATATCTGATCCGAAATATTCATCCATGATTCAGGCCGATTCGATCCGAAAAATGGATATCAGATCCGATATTTTAGCTTTCGGATATTTTGGATTGGATATAAAAATAAAGCTTAGATAACTTAAGCCCAATTCATTTTCATCATCATAAATATTTGAATCTAAGATTAATTGAAGTTTTTTACTTTAGTCTTTTTGTCTATGTTTTATTTGTCAATTATGTTGATATTCATTTTTCATACATTTATAAGATTATGACTTATGATAACAGTATCAAGGTAACTATGAGATTTAAAACAGAGTTGACTTCAAATTCAAGTCTAATTTATGACCTCTACTATTTTAACAAATAAAAAATCATTCTAAATACTTTTTAGAATGATTGGAAAAAATAAAAATTCAAAAAAAATAAATAATTTTTTTTCGGATATTCCATTGACCCGATCCAAAATTTCGGATATCCAAAATTCAGGTATCCGGTAATTTTCGGATCGAACATGGAATAGATATTTAACGATGCAAAAATTTCAGATATCCGAAAAACCGGACCGGACCGGATCGGATATATTCGAATGAACACCCCTAGCTAGATGTGTGTTTTCAATAACAACAAAAACTTCTATTTATTTTTATGTTTTCATTGATTATTTGATAAAATAAAATATTTTTGACACATCTTATTCTGAAATATTTTTCATGTAGTTTTTATATATGTAAATTTTATTTGTTATTTCTATACCAATATTTAAACAAAATGAACTGAAAAAATTTAATATCTTGCCTCGTTTTTGGATATGTGGTAAACATTTAGGATCAAGGGAGTATAAGGATTTTTCAATTGATTCAAAAATAACTAGAATTTATATATTAACTCTTATAAAAAAATTTGTTGTGAAGAATATTTTTTTTCATCCTTACAATATTTTCTTAGACTCAAATAAATTAAAAGTCTTTTGGAAATTTTCTTCTTCACTTTTGTTAGGCGCTCCGTTAGGTGTCTTGGTCTTCATTAAATCATGTGCTCCTTCTTGAAAGCTTCAAGGGATTTGGCACTTCAAGTCTTTGTGTTTATCAATGTAGCACATTATTCTTGACTTGAATAACTTGTATTTGTCAATTATCAAAACATGTGAGTCAACACTTAACAGCACAAAAAGGGTTGAACTCATGCATTCCAACAATTTTCCTCTTTTTGAGAATGACAAATACATGGAGGATATGCTATCAATTAATAACAGTTTCAAGCATATACTCCTACACTCTCTTCCCCCTCTTGGTATTATCAAAATAATGCAACAAATGAACTCATGCATTCAGGAAGAGAAAAATCAAACAGTAAAAAAATCACATTCCCCCTAAAATCATGTATTTCTAAGAAATAAAAAAACTTCCCCATTAATGTACGATATCTTTCCACTAAAATAATGCATACAGAAAGAATCAACACATATAGCAAAAAAAATAACTTCCCCTTACTATATACAAATCAACCTATATATATATATATATATATATATATATATATATATATATATATATATATATATATATATATATATATATATATATATATATATTATATATATATATATATATATATATATATATATATATATATATATATATATATATATATATATATATATATATATATATATATATTCCCCTAAAAAATATAACAAATAATTCACATAAGTTCATGCACATTTTAGTAGGGTTAAAAAAAATTGGGAACAATAACACAAAAAATATAGAATCACTTTCCTTTGATGCAATCTCTTCATTTAAGTGCTTAGAGTATCCACTACAAATTTGTAGTCTTCAAGCACACCTTCCATGGTACATCTAAAAATGAAAATCCGGTATCCAACCACTATTGGATCTTTGATGGTTAGGAACATAATAATCATAATCACAAGATAAATCCCTATGTTTAGCAAAACATATGGGCCGGGTGCTATCTGACCTACCTGATTGCAATAGTAACATATTACGTTCGGATTGTGCATATGCTTGGGTTGAGCCAAGTAATATCTAAGCGATTTAAAACCACTATTCCTCGAACTAAAAATCCTAGACACGTTTCTAGGTCGTCTAAATTTATTCTTAAAACCAATTTTGTTATTCCTAGAATTATTTCTTCTAGGTGGTCTATTTATCTTCCCATTTTTAATAATTTTCTTAGGCTCTTCTACCTTAATTTTTCTATAGTGTTTCTAAGTTGTTCTACTTCAATTTTTGAGGAATCACAAGTAGAGCATGGAGAATTAGGCTTATTTAAGTTAGCCTCATCAATTGCGTTAAATTTATTTTTAAGGTCTTCATTTTCATTTTTCAAAAATCTATTTTCCTCTTCAAAAAATGCGAGCTTAATTTGAGTTGATTTAGCAATTCTATAGGTTTTCTTAAATTTGTCTAATAACTCATAAAATGCATCTTTTAATTCTTCAAAAGAAAAAGGTGGGCTTGAAGTACTTACCTTGTTTTGTTCTTCAAGAGCGACGATGCATAAATTTGAAGAATCTTCTTTGGAAGATTGATCATACTTCCACGAGGAATGGTGGTCCCAAAGTGGTGAAATACAAAGTATAGAGGGGGGGTGAATAGACTTTGTTACAGATTTAAAATCTTTTTCGTTTCTTTTGAAAACGTGAAAATGAGTGTTAATCTAGAGTCCTTGTGAACTTTAGATTGTGTGCGGAATTCGGTGGGTAGAGTGAGCAGTAATCAATATGGATGGGTTAGTTTTCACGGTTAATATAATTGCAAGTAAGAATAAAGATAAGAGAGAGAGACACGCAAACTTTAACGAGGTTCGAAGGTGGGGTAATCCTTCTACGTCCTCAAAATCCACTATGTAGTTGGTTGTTGAATAATGAACCAACAATTACACTTGTGTGAATTTCTGCACGGTATATCTTCACAAGACCAATGTTGCTACTGCACTCGTGCTGGCTTTGTTGTTCCTTTGAAGGTCAAGCTTCTTCAACAACTGCAAGGTCCGAACAATAGGACTTGCAAGATCAACTTGTAAGAGAGTTGACCTACCCCCTTTTTAATCAATAAGTTTGATCAAAAGTAATATCCTTCAACGTGGTGTGGTGCTTGAGGCAAGGAAACCTTCAAGTGTTTACACTATAGCTCTTTGGAAGGGGGAGAAGTTTGCTTCTAGATAAGGAGTTTAGAAATCTCTCTTTATCAAGCTTTTTGGGCTAACTGTGAATGAGATAGCTTTGTTGTTAGAGATTGCTTTGTTGTGTTGTTGTATCTCATTACTTTTTCTTCAGTCTTCCAAGGATGCTATTTATAGCTGGATTGGATAATCTATCCGTTGAATCATAATAGACTATCCGTTGCATTTGCTGGCTTCAATTTTGAATGAAGATTGTGATTTGAAGATTCCTCATTGGAATGGGTGTTTGGACATACCCATTTGTTAAAGGAGAGATTCCTTTTTCCATAGAGTCCGTCTTCTAGCTGCTGTTCAAGTATTCTGGACTGTAGAACTTTACTCTATTTGTCTTCTAGTGCTTGTTTAGGAATTCTGGACAGGTTCTTCAATTCTTAGAGGTTCAGACTTTGTCTTCGAGTCATTTGTTCTTGAATCAGCATAATTATCTTCAATCTAGCCGTTGAAAATCAAGAGATTGATTTTTCCTTACCAACGGGTAGAATTTCTTCATTCAAGACTTAGATAATCTTCTAAGTCTTTTCTCACTTGTCCGCTTTTTGAGAATTCCGGTCTTCCTTGAGGCATCCGGTTCTTAGCTGACAAATCCGGAGGAGTCATTCTCAGACTTCCGGGTGAGAAAGAGATTCGCGCTAGTCTTCCGATTTGGGTGACTTAGCCTTCAGCGGGTTGTAGCGAGACATCCGGTTCTTATGTAGTCTTCCGGATTAGAGGATTTTCATCTGCTTGAGAGAAATCCTTACTTGTCTCTAGCATTTCCGATTAAGATATCCAATTTCCATATCACAGAATTTGATTAAGTCTTCAGGCATCAAAACGCTTAAAGAAATATCATAACCTTATTGGAAATCTCAAGAACTTGGTTTTAACAATATTTCTAAAAAGAAAAATTACATTGAATATTGGGGGAGACCTAAAGTCCCTATTACATTCTAAATACATCATCATCAAAATCTATGATATTTTTCCCAACAATTTCCCCCTTTTTGATGATGACAAAAAAGTGTTTAAGAGTTCCGGTCGCTGTACTGAGAACTAATTTTGTAACTTTCTTTTAGTTTCTCATAATATACAGCTTGTTAACAAAAACTCTTAAACAAATACAATTCAAATTACAATAATTCCTAAACCAAGTCTTGTCTTGAGATTTTGTGATCTCTTCCGCCATTGACCGTTTTCAGCTTCAGCAGATTCTGCTTGGCAGAGCGGTTGGCGTTGCGTTTGATAGATCTTTAATATCCAAAGTGGATATTTAAGATCTTGGAAGCAACACATCTCTCAAAATAAGAAGAAAGATAGAGAGAGTGTTGTTCCAGAGAAGGTGTATGGTCTAATACTGAAAAATACGAGATTTCCACCATAGACCTTCTCTACTGCCGAGATTCTCACCATAGACTTTGAAAGTCTTTACTTCTCAATAGGCTTCTTCCATTGCCGTCTATGAGGGTGAGAAAGAAAAATTTCTCCATTGAGGATATTTTTCTTGGTGTGTTTCTTAGACAGTGAGTTTGAGGACTTTTCATATTGAGAGAGTTGTTTGTGATGGAAATGGATTAAGATATCTTGATTTAAATAGGAGAAGAGAGGGTTCACGGGTTCCATTAATTTGGTAGGTGGAACGGTGAGAGTAAAAGAGTTTCAACTTCCAAGAAGTTGAAAAGTGGAAGGAATCTTTTACCAATTACCAATGAGTTGAAACTGTTCCAATTTGAAAATCAGTTTCGTTTGGTTTGAGAATCATAACTGTTTTAGTTTGGCTAAGCCCAAAAGAGTGGCCCAAAAAGAACAGAAAGCTACGTACTAAAGGGAAATTATTCCTATTGGGTTCTCAAGGCCCAAAATAAAACTATCATTTTTCATTCCCTATAGTTCTAATTTCTACTTAGGACGAGGTAGCACCAAAACAAATATGAATATTATTTTTAAAAGAAAAGTGGTACTATTTTTCCAAAGTCCTGTACATTTTAAACATCTTAGGGACCAGTACTTTTAGAGCTTGTTGGAAATGAATTAAGGACTGAATCTTAGTTTAAGAAGGCAGATTTTGTAAAGTACCTGAATCAGAGATTTCCAATTTTAGTACCAAAACTGAGATATCCGTCTTCCATTGCTTAGAGCTTATCAATAACTCATTGCCAAAAACAATTGTTAACCAAAAACTAGTTAAGTTCCCCCTGAAATACATTCCCCCTGAATGTATGCGCTTCAAAAAAAATTCTCAGAATCATATTTGAGATAAGTATAGTCAAGCATAATTAAGAAAATTGTTGAATCAATATTGCAATGTTTAAACCAATCAAGCAATGTTTAAACAAGAAGGTGTTTGCATCAAAACACATTAGTGTTCTCACATACTTTCCCCCTGTTTTGATGAAAAGAACCTTCAGTTTCTCTTGCGCTTTGAAGATCCGGCAACCTCACTGATGCCCTTCATGTTCCCACACAGTTCTTTGATGCGCCTTAAATTTTCACGTCTTTCTTCTGATTGAGCATCATTTGAGAAGTGGTCAACAACTGTACCTATAAATTATGTTCCATCCAGTCCTGAGCTGGATAGAAGTTGTGCTGAGTTTTCCGGATTTCTTTGTTGTGCTTCAAGGATTAGATTTGTCAAGTTCAGATGAGAAGGAATATAAGATACTTCTCCTTCTTTGACTGCAATAGGGAGCTGTGGTATTGGAGATGGACTGTGTTGTTGGAGAATTACTTCCATCTTGCGGTTTCCAGAATTTGCGCCAATAAGTCTGAACAGCTTGTATGCTTCCTTTTGATTGTCAATGATCACCTTCAAGTAGTCTTTGGTCACTACCTGATTTGCAGAAGCTACTGCTAGGGCTGATCTGATGTCCACTTGGAGAAGTGACATCTGTTTTTGGAGACTAACTGTGACACTCGCTATTTGCTCTTTGACTTTGTTGATCTCTTTGAGTTGAAGTTGACTGTCAGAGGCATATATTTCCATTGTGTTGCTCACAGTTTCACTCAATAGAGAGATAATCTCCAGAGTCTTGTGCACTGATTTGCTTATTTCTTTGAGATCTGCGCTGTGTTTTCCTTCAGATTTCTCTATCAGCTGGGTGTGCCTGACTTCCATTTGCTCTATCTCTTTCCTAAAGGAGGCATGTTGAGATGCTAGGGCTGATTCAATCAGCCCTTGGACCTTCTTTGTCCAGATTTCCGGTATCTCATCCGGAAGAGTAGGGGTGGAAGAGCTGTGGAAATGAAAATTGGTTACCTGATGAGATGGTGGTGTTCTTTGGAAGAGTTGCATAGGAAGAGATTCAACATCTTCTTGTACATCTTCTTCATCAGTAACCTTCAGTGTTCTTTCAGACTCTCCTTTTGCTTCAAGCGCAAAATTTGATATATCCCTAGAGAGGGAGTCTCTTTCTTCAGCTGTATTCTCTTCTTCAAAAATGGCTACTGGAGTTTGAGAGACCTCTAGTTCTGCCATTTGAGTTTCCTTTTCAGCTTCTCCAGAATTCCTTTGTGCTTCAACAGCTTGCTCCATTGTTTCTGGAAGAGCTGACTGTTCCGGAATTTCTGCTGACTTTTCCGGGATCTCAATTTCAGCAGGATTGGAGATCTCACAAGGAGTGGTGAGAATCTCCAAAACTTGAGATTGGATTAGTGGATGAAATTCTTCTTCTTCTTCTGCTGTTTCCTGGTTCTGTTCTTGTGGGGGTGAGGTTGCCTTCTCTTCTACAACTTCAGTTAGAACCATTTCAGAAACATGTGAGGTTTCTGGAAGTGTTTGGAAATCTTCAGCTGCTGCTTCCAAAACACCTTGTGCTTCAGAAGTGAAAACCACTTGATCTTCTGTGTCTTTTGAGAAGACTAACTTGAAGACTGCAGGATCTTCATCATCTGCTTCAAAGTCTGAAATTGGTGTGTTGGCCAGGTATTCCAGATGCAAGTCTTCAGGATTCCTTTGCCATACCCAGTAGTCATCCAAAATTTGTTCACAGTTGTGGTTGACTGGTATTCCTAAGCACTTTTTGATGATCTTCTCATTCTTCAGTTGTTGGTCCCAATTCAACAGTTGCTCTGCTGAATTTCCAACTTTCCAGGCTTTCCAACCATAGTAGAGCTGCCAAAATTGGTTATCTGCATCATCTCTTTGAGGTTGAGGTGATGAGGTTGGAAGGCTTTGGACTTGAGGAATTTCTTCTTCAAGTTGTTGAGGGCTCCGGTTTTGAGCAGAGGTTTCCTCAGCAGGTTCCTTCTCCTTCAACTCATCCGGATTGACATTTCCAGATGTTGATGGAGAGTTGATCTTCCTCTTCTTCTTCCTTTGAAGTTCTCCTTGGTCAGAGGATTCTTCTTCTTCTTCAAGATTTATTGGAGCAAGATTCTGTGGTGCTTCAGCACTGGGAGAGGGAGACACTACATGCTTTCTCTTGGTAGCTTTTCTCCCAATTTCTTTTGCGAAAGCTTCACTTTTGTACCTCCAACAGTGGACTTGATGACTGGAAATGTCTTCTGTGGGTTCTTCTTTGAATGAGCAGTTTTGAACTCTCCATTTCTGTAGAATTCAAGAACTTCTTCCTCGAATTTGAGGCGAATCTCCATTTGAAGAAATTCGGAGAGTTCTTGAGCGTCTATCATTTGCAGATAGCTTTGAAAGAATGTTGGTGATGAGCACTTGGCTTCTAACTTCTGGAGGTTGACATTTGCACCGACAACCTTCATTTTCTCAGAAAATTTAGAAGATCTGAAGAAATTAGGGTTCTTGAGAATTTTATCAGAAGATTCTTGTGAAGAAGGCGATGAAAGATTAGAGTGTGCTGAGTGGGCAGTTGAGGTCTGATTATAGTGACGAATGGGTTTAATGTGGGCGATTTATGCGGCTAGTGGCGATTGGGTTTTTAACTGTTCCCAAGGCCACGTCCCCACCCATCATTTTGACAGACGTAGAAAATGAACTGCCACGTGCACCACACTCAGTCTAATTGATTAGACCAATTTTGTGAAGCAAATCGGAAAACTTGGCTTCACTTAGTGGTTTGGTGAAGATATCCGCCAGTTGTTTTTCAGTTGAGATATACTCAATTTTGATATCTTTCTTTTCCACATGATCTCTGATGAAGTGATGCTTGACATCAATGTGCTTAGTGCGAGAATGATGCACTGGGTTTTGAGAGATGGCTATGGCACTTTGATTGTCACAAAAGATTGTCACTTCCTTTGTCTTGACTCCATAATCCAGTAGTTGTTGCTTTAGCCACAAAACTTGAGCACAACAACTACCATCTGCAATGTACTCTGCTTCTGCTGTTGATGTAGAAATGGAGTTTTGTTTCTTACTGAACCAAGAAACAAGATTTCCACCAATGAATTGACAAGTACCAGATGTACTTTTCCGGTCAACTTTGCATCCGGCAAAGTCAGAATCTGAGTATCCCACTAACTCAAATGAATTGCTCTTAGCATACCACAAACCCATGTTCTGAGTTCCTTTGAGGTATCTAAGAATCCTTTTAGCTGCTATCAGATGACTTTCCTTTGGCTTTGACTGGAATTTGGCACAAACACCTACTGCATATGAGATATCCGGACGGCTTGCAGTAAGGTAAAGTAGAGATCCGACAATTCCTCTATAGAGAGTTTGATCTACATCCTTTCCATCTATATCCATATCAAGCTTGGTGGATGTATTCATGGGGACAGAAACGGATGATTTCTGATCAACTTTAAACTTCTTGATAAGATCCCTTGTATACTTGGCCTGATTGATGAGAGTGCCTTCACTTCTCTGTTTGATTTGAAGGCCAAGGAAGTAGTTGAGTTCCCCATCATGCTCATCTCAAATTTTCCTTGCATGAGGGTTGAGAACTTGGTGCATAGATCTTCCTTAGTTGAGCCAAATATGATGTCGCCCACATAGATCTGAACTAATAGGAGATCTTCTCCATCTTGTAGTATGAACAATGTCTTGTCAATTACTCCTTTGGTAAATCCATTGTCTATAAGAAATTGAGACAATGTATCATACCAAGCTCTTGGTGCTTGTTTGAGTCCATACAGCGCCTTTTTGAGTCTATACACTTGATCTCCCTTAGTGTGTAATTCAAATCCTGGAGGTTGTTCCACATACACTTCTTCCTCTAGGTTTCCGTTGAGAAATGCGCTTTTGACGTCCATTTGATAGACCTTGAAGTCCTTATGAGCAGCAAAGGCTAGAAACAGCCTTATAGCTTCAAGTCTAGCAACAGGAGCGAAGGTTTCATCAAAATCTATACCTTCTTGACAATATCCTTTTGCAACTAACCGGGCCTTGTTTCTGACAACAACGCCGTTTTCATCCATCTTGTTCCGGAAGACCCACTTTGTCCCAATGACATGTTGATGAGTAGGTCTGGGAACAAGTTTCCAGACATCATTTCTGGAAAACTGGTTGAGTTCTTCTTGCATTGCATTGATCCAATCAGAATCAGCTAGAGCTTCTTCAATATTCTTTGGTTCTACTTGTGAGATGAAACAAGCAAGCATAGCTTCTAGATTCTGTTGGGCACTCCTTGTGCGAACACCAGATTGAATATCTCCGATGATCTGTTGAGGAGGATGATTCCTTAACCAACGAAGATTGTGTTGATTGGGATTGACTGGTTGATTTAGTCCAGCTTCTGGTTGAAGAACAGAAGTTGTTGGTGTTTCCAGATGGATTCGCACTGGGTCGCCATTTCCGGAATTACCGCCGTTTGAGAGATCCGGAATATTGGAAGGCTGGCCAAAATTTCCGGAGGGCTCAGCACTGTCTAAATCCGGATTTCTTTGTGAAGTCTTCAGAGGCAGACTTTTGAATGGAATGAACTCCGTGGGCTTCATTCTATCTCCTTCATTGACTTCTTCATCCTTATCTGATAGATCCAGAACCTCATGGTCATCCTTTGACGGCTTGTCAACCACATGTTTTTCATCAAAAATAACATGTATTGAATCTTCCGTGATCATGGTTCTTTTGTTGAAAACTCTGAATGCCTTGCTCATCATAGAGTATCCAAGAAAGATGGCTTCATCTGATTTTTCATCAAAAGTGTTCAGATGATTCTTCCCGTTGTTTAACACAAAGCACTTGCTCCCAAAAATATGGAAATATGATATATTAGGCTTTCTCCTGTTCCACAGTTCATAGGGAGTTTTGTTGTGCCTTTTATAAATCATACTCCTATTTTGAGTATAGCAGGCTGTGTTAACAGCTTCAGCCCAGAACCTCTTTGGTAAGGAAGCTTCTGCTAGCATGGTTCTCACTGCTTCCTTCAGGGTTCTGTTCCTTCTTTCAGCTACACCATTTTGTTGAGGTGTCCTTGCTGCGGATGTCTGGTGAATAATTCTGTTTTCTTCACAATAGTGAATGATGATTTCATTTAGGAATTCTGTGCCTTTGTCAGATCTGATCTTCTGAATGGTCTGACTTGCTTGGTTTTGAATCAGCTTCATGCAGTTGGTGAGTTTCCCTTGAGTCTCCTTCTTGCTGTTGAGGTAGATTGTCCACGTGTATCTTGAGTAATCATCAACTATCACCAGGACATATTTCTTTCCACTTAGACTTATTGGTGTAACAGGGCCAAATAAGTCCATGTGAATAAGACTTAATATCCTTGTAGTTGAGGGTGCCGATTTTGCCTTGAAGGTGGATTTGACTTGCTTTCCTTTTTGGCAAGCATCACAAATACTTTCCTTTCTGAATGCAGCTTTGGGAAGACCTTCTACTAACTCTTCTTTGGACAGCTTGTTGAGGGTTTTGAAGTTGAGATGACTCAACCTCTTATGCCAAAGCCATAGAAGGTTAGTGTCACCTTTGCTGATTAGACATGCTTCCTTGACATCGCTCCATATTACTTCATAGATGTTTCTGATTCTCTTCCCAGTGAGAATGACTTCATTTGTGGAGATGTTCTTGAGAGATGCCATATTCTTGCAGAATTCCAAGGAGTAACCTTTATCACAAAACTGACTTATGCTAAGAAGGTTATAATTGAGTCCTTCAACATAAGATACAGCTTGGATGGTTAGTCCCTTGTACATCAGATTTCCTAGCCCTTTAGTGAGGCCGAAATCATTGCTTCCTCCAAAAGTAACTCTTGGACCATCATAGGGAATTAGATTGCTCAAAAGGCTCGCATCAACCGTCATATGTCTTGAACAGCCACTGTCTAAGTACCAGACACCTGGGTACTTAGCGGCTTCCTGCATTAGGAGGAGGAAGATTTTGGTACCCAATTAGGTTTGGGTCCGGAGTAGTTAATGGTGTGTGTCCCTACATCAAGTTTGAAGTTGCAGGGAATCTTCCTTGCAGCTCTAAACTTGTTGGGATTGTAATCATAGTTGTAGGCATAAAACTTCCTACGTGCACGAGGTGCTATTTCCTGTTTCCTCCTAGCAAACCTAGGTTGATAAGACCTATAGTTTTGTCTAGGTTGTGCATAGTGTGTCCTGTGTCGGTTATAAGCATACTTAGGTGACACAAATAGCTTCTGGGGTGGAGGGTGACTATATATTGGCATAGTTCTCCACTCAGAATTTCTTGGAAAACTCCTGTCTACCCCATAATGAGTATAGCCTCGTGTATAATGGGGGTTAGAAGGTTTTCTTCTGAAATTATTTCCTTTTTGAGGCCTGTCCAGCTTGCTATAGTTCTTAGGAGGGACTACCCTTTTGGGAACTTCTGTTGGTTTCTCCTTTTCCTTCCCTTTCTGCTTATTAGGTTTGGCAGTAGGTTTAGGAGGGATGAAAGTTGTCTTTCCTTTCCTTTTGGAACTAGAGGAGTCAAACCCAAGTCCTTTGCGACCTTTATGTTTGGTCGTTTCAAGCAGCTTGTTCACTGCTTCTTGGGACTTGAGTATCCCTAGCTCTTTGTTAAGGGATTTCACCTCTTGAGTTGAGTGATCTCATTCAGTTGACTTTTCCGACTTTCAGTCAACTTGAGATTCTGTAACGCCCCAAAATATACCCTAAAATTTATTGAATTAAATATTCAATTAAACAAAAATTTTTTTGATTAAAATAAATTGTTGTTGGGCTTTGGGCTTGAATAAAATATATATTGATATCCAATAAACATAATTGGGATAAATCTCATAGAGATAAATCCAACATGTTGATTTATTGTGTGATCTTGATTAGGACATGAGTACAGACCCAAATTAAGAATAAATGAAAAAATTGTTTATAAAGTGAACTTTGAAATGATTTATTGAAATAAATCATGGAAATAAATAATATGAATTAAATGTGAGAACCTTTTTGAATAAAGGTCAATTAAACCAATTTTGACTCTGTTAAAGTCAACCACCCAAAAATATGATGTCGGAAAAAGTATAACGAATAAATATAAAAATTATATCCTTGGATAGAGTTTAATTGCACGATCGCAACGGTGCAAACAGATTTCAATTCGGAGAAAGTTGTACCAAAAAGTGTACCCTGACTGGAACCAAAATTAGTCCCAATCAGGGACTTGCGTCTGGGAATCCTAGCAATCGCCGCTCCCTCCACCGAGACGCCAGAACAGGGAAACGGACCTGTGTCTTCTTCCTCTCCACTCCACTATATAAACCTCTCTAAACTTCACCATTTTTCACCATTTTTCTTCCAAGAGATAGCTAAGATTATAAAGAGTGGAGTAGTGCTGTCAAGAGAGCTTCCCGTCGCCGGAGATAGCTACAATTCTCGCCGGAAGTTTTGCCGGAAAATCTTCAAAACCTCCATTAAGCTTCGAGGTAAGCCCGTAGATATATCTAGTGATTAGAATGTTCGTATAGATCGTTTTTACGTTCATAAACGGTCGTTTGGTTGAGTTTTGTGTTTGACATATTTGAAGAACCAAGAATCATAAACAATTAAACTGTTGTTAAAATTACGAATTAATGACTCTAAAATGATCTGTGAACATTGGAGAACATTTTTATATAATTAAATTGAAGTTTGGTGATTAAAAATGATAATGTTAAAACTGACCCGAGGAAGAAGATGATGAACAGTGGCCGAAAATCGATTATTTACTTACTAAAAATCGATTAGAATTTTATTCAGATCAGTGGTTTGAAGTCGGTACCATTTAATCGATTATTTATGTTGTAAAAATCAATTATTATGAATTAATTGATTATTTAAATTGTAAAAATCGATTATTATGAATTAATTGATTATTTAAATTGTAAAAATCGATTATTATGAATTAATGGATTATTTAAAGTGTAAAAATCTATTTTTTATGAATTAATCGAATATTTATATTTTAAAAATCGATTAAAATTAATTAATGGATTATTTAAATTGTAAAAATTGATTATTATGAATTAATTGATTATTTAAATTGTAAAAATCGATTATTATGAATTAATGGATTATTTAAATTGTAAAAATCGATTTTTTATGAATTAATCGATTATTTATATGGTAAAAATTGATTAAAATTAATTAATTGATTATTTAAATTGTAAAAATCGATTATAATGAATTAATTGATTATTTAAATTGTAAAAATCGATTATTATGAATTAATGGATTATTTAAAATTATATAAAAAAAATTTATAAATTAAATGATTATTTTAAATTATTTTTCTCAAGTCCAGATCCTGTTCCGAAAATATTCGGAAAATATATACTCTAAAATCCACCAATTGATTATGATCATTGGAAAAATGATTTACCATAATAAAAATGATGTTTTTAACAAATAAAAATGTTATGTGATGCATGACGGTAAGTTAGAGTGTTAACACCCGAAGCTAGGTCGCTAATTATTATTGAATATTATGTTGATTGATGATTATGGTAATCATTATTGATTGACTATTATGATGATTGAATCTTGATGAATATTCTGATTAAAAATGATAATTGTGAATGATTAAATCATAATGAATATATTGATGATTGTGAAAATAAAATGTATTGTTAAGGGTATCTAGAAGACCTCTAAGATATACCCATATTAATGTTGATTTGAAAGGTATCTAGAAGACCTCTAAGATATACCTATTTAAGTTAGGCCTTGCGGGTATGAACCCCGGTGGCTAGGGTTAAAACGTACGTACGGGATCCAAGAACCAAACTTGAGTACCTACTCGTTTGGGGGTACCACCCACCCAACAGTGAACACTACGCTGTCGGTTTTTGGTTGGCCTTAAGTGAAGGTAAGTTTAAGATTTTCAAAACCCTTTTATCTTAAACTAGGCCTAGCTTAAGGATTATTTAAGAGTACTTTATATTGGAATATAGTTTAATTTTTTAAACTAGAATTCGCTTAAGGGTTGACAAATATTAAAGTGATTGGCCTTAGACTAAGAATCAGTCATTCATAATAATTGCAATATTCAATTAAACTAGGCCTAGCTTAAGGATTATTTAAGAGTACTTTATATTGGAATATAGTTTAATTTTTTAAACTAGAATTCATTTAAGGGTTGACAAATATTAAAGTGATTGGCCTTAGACTAAGAATAGTTTAAGGATATTGTTGAATGTTGAATATTGAATATGAGTAAATATTGAATGATGAATACTGAATTGAATATTGCAATTATTATGAATGACTGATGAACATTGAATGTGAATATAAAATAATGCATGATGAATAATTTTTAATAATTATTGATTATCTAAACTGAACATTATGTGCATGATATCAAATAATTTGATTATGAATTTAGATTCAGTTTATATGGATGTTCGATGCATTAGATATGCTTACTCAGCTTCAATGCTGAGCGTGTAGTATGTTTTATTTGCTACACGCAGGTTACTGAAGTGACGTGATCCTGGAGGCAGACGGAGGCGAGATTGTCAGAATGGATGTGATGGTTTTGAATTAAAGAACACAAATAAATTATGTTTGTATTATGATTTGTTAAGCTTCCGCAATATTGAAAACTCCGTACTGTTTATATTATGAAAAATATTATTGTGATAAATAAAAGTGTTTGAAATGTTTTAAATTTTTACGATTACCAAGTTAATACTTTAATCTGAAAGGGGCTGCAGACCTGGACGGATTAGGGTGTTACAGATTCTCTTCACTTAATAGTTTGTTCTCTTCTGTTAAGGATGTGTGTTTGAGATTTATCTCCTCAAAGTATTTCATCATCTTTTTGAACTGGTCAAAAAGATTTTCAGAAGTTGGTGTGCTATAAGAAGATGAGCAGGAGGTTTGTGAGGTTACCTCTTTATCATCATCATCTTTGGCCATTAGGCAGAGAGTGTCATCTTCTGACATAGTCCACCTATCCTCATGGTTGGACTTCTCAACTCTGCGCTCCATGCAGACGAGGGCTTCTTCATCCGAGCTTGAGCTGGATGACTCGTCACTTTCAGCAGCAACCATTGCTTTCTTTTTCTTCTCGATCCTTTCTCTTTCTCCGTACTTCTCCACTTTTGGGTACGGGCATGCTGACTTTCAGTGGCCAGGCTTCCTGAAGCTATAACATAAATAAGATTCAGGAGGGGAGTCACTTACCTGTGGCTTTCCCTTGGATGGCCTTCTGATTGAATCAGCCTTCTTGAAGAACTTCTTGAACTTCCGGAATTGTTTGACCATCGTGGCAAAATCCTCTTCTTAGTTCTCCATTTTTGAGCTTGACGGCTGGCTAGAGGAAGGTGTGTCACAGTTTCTTGTGCATGTCCCTTCACTTGATGGAATTCTTGAAGTTGTCATCAATGTCGTGGGGAAGGGAGTGACTTGTTCTTCCTTCTTCTTTTTCAGCTCGTGCTCATAAGTTCTGAGTTCATCAAGGAGACCTTGAACAGTGTAGTTTTCCAGGTTTCTTCCTTCTTCCATGGCTGTGGCTTTGGTGTACCACTCAGTTGGTAGTGATCTCAGCAACCTTACATTCTTTTCTTTAGGAGAAAGAACGTGGTTAAGTGAGGCAAGATCATTCAAGATTTTGTGAAACCTTTCATCCAACATGTCAAATGATTCTCCGGGAAGCATTTTGAAGCCTTTGAACTTCTCAAGTAGGACTTCTATCTTCTTCTTTCTCAAGTCCTCTGATCCCCCACATAGCTTCCCAAGACCTTGCCATATTTCCATGGCAGTCTTGAGATGCTTGATTTTGGAGAAGGTGATGGGATCAAGTGTCTTGAAGATGGCTGCTTTGGCGACGTTGTCCAGATTGTGCTTTTTACAATCTCTATCATCCCATTTTTCCTTGGGCTTTGGAATGTACTGGATTACATCAGGAGTTGCAGGATTCCTCTCAGGATTCTCCATTTAGATTTTCAAGGGTCCATCCTCAAGCACCATCCACATGCAGTCATGTAGAGCGTAGAGATGTGCTTCCATCATGATCTTCCAATCATCATCACCTAAGAGAGAAAACTTGGGCAAACCGTGATCCATATTGTTCACCATTATGATCACTTCTCGTTAATCTAAACGTAGATAGTGAGAAGTTTGCTCCGATACCAATTGGTGGTCCCAAAGTGGTGAAATACAAAGTCTAGAGGGGGGGGGGTGAATAGACTTTGTTACAGATTTAAAATCTTTTTCGTTTCTTTTGAAAACATGAAAATGAGTGTTAATCTAGAGTCCATGTGAACTTTAGATTGTGTGCGGAATTCGGTGAGTAGAGTGAGAAGTAATCAATATGGATGGGTTAGTTTTCACGGTTAATATAATTGCAAGTAAGAATAAAGATAAGAGAGAGAGACACGCAAACTTTAACGAGGTTCGAAGGTGGGGTAATCCTTCTACGTCCTCAAAATCCACTATGTAGTTGGTTGTTGAATAATGAACCAACAATTACACTTGTGTGAATTTCTGCACGGTATATCTTCACAAGACCAATGTTGCTACTGCACTCGTGCTGGCTTTGTTGTTCCTTCGAAGGTCAAGCTTCTTCAACAACTGCAAGGTCCGAACAATAGGACTTGCAAGATCAACTTGTAAGAGATTTGACCTACCCCCTTTTAATTAATAAGTTTGATCAAAAGTAATATCCTTCAACGTGGTGTGGTGCTTGAGGCAAGGAAACCTTCAAGTGTTTACACTATAGCTCTTTGGAAGGAGGAGAAGTTTGCTTCTGGATAAGGAGTTTAGAAATCTCTCTTTATCAAGCTTTTTGTGCTAACTGTGAATGAGATAGCTTTTTTTTGTTAGAGATTGCTTCGTTGTGTTGTTTTATCTCCCCCTTTTTTTTTGGTCTTCCAAGGATGCTATTTGTAGCTGGATTGGATAATCTATTCGTTGAATCATAATAGACTATCCGTTGCATTTGCTGGCTTCAATTTTGAATGAAGATTGTGATTTGAAGATTCCTCATTGGAATGGGTGTTTGGACATACCCATTTGTTAAAGGAGAGATTCCTTTTTCCATAGAGTCCGTCTTCTAGCTGCTGTTCAAGTATTCTGGACTGTAGAACTTTACTCTATTTGTCTTCTAGTGCTTGTTTAGGAATTCTGGACAGGTTCTTCAATTCTTAGAGGTTCAGACTTTGTCTTCGAGTCATTTGTTCTTGAATCAGCATAATTATCTTCAATCTAGCCGTTGAAAATCAAGAAATTGATTTTTCCTTACCAACGGGTAGAATTTCTTCATTCAAGACTTAGATAATCTTCTAAGTCTTTTCTCACTTGTCCGCTTTTTGAGAATTCCGGTCTTCCTTGAGGCATCCGGTTCTTAGCTGACAAATCCGGAGGAGTCATTCTCAGACTTCCGGGTGAGAAAGAGATTCGCGCTAGTCTTCCGATTTGGGTGACTTAGCCTTCAGCGGGTTGTAGCGAGACATCCGGTTCTTATGTAGTCTTCCGGATCAGAGGATTTTCATCTGCTTGAGAGAAATCCTTACTTGTCTCTAGCATTTCCGATTAAGATATCCAATTTCCATATCATTGAATTTGGTTAAGTCTTCAGGCATCAAAACGCTTAAAGAAATATCATAACCTTATTGGAAATCTCAAGAACTTGGTTTTAACAATATTTCTAAAAAGAAAAATTACATTGAATATTGGGGGAGACCTAAAGTCCCTATTACATTCTAAATACATCATCATCAAAATCTATGATATTTTTCCCAACAAGGAATAAGTGTATTCATCTTGGTTTCTTCTTTTCTTGAGCTTCGGGCACTCATACTTTAGATGACCGAGCTTTCAGCACTTATGACATTTTGGAATGTTTTCCTTCTTGCTCTTTTTAAGCTCATGGTTCATAAACTCGTTAAAACATTCAACTAAAATATCACAAGAAACACTACCAATGCTAGAATCACTATCACTATCCGAATCATCAATCTCTTTTCTTTGAGAGGATGAGGCCGGCTTTAAAAACAATTCATGTCCTCTTCTTTATTTCAAGAGTATGAGAGAGATGATTTGTTTCATAAGTGATAAGGTTACTTTGAAAATCGTCGTATGTGATGACATTGTAATTTTGGCCTTCGTAGATGGAGTTTGCCTTGGACTCCCATTCTTTAGTAAGACTTCGCAGGATTTTCCTCACTAATTCCTTGTCGGTGAAAGTCTTTCCAAGCATATCAAGGTCGTTGACAATATTTGAAAATCTTTCAAACATGTCCTCCACAAGCTCGTTCTCTTTCATAGTAAACAACTCATATTCATGGGTTAGTAAATCAGTTTTTGCTTCACGAACTTGAGGCGTACCTTCATAAGTGATCTTAAGTTCATTCCACATTTGGTTGGCAGTTTGGCACCGAGATATCTTTTGATAGTCATTGGCGTTAACGGAACAATATAAGAAGTTGATAGTCGTTACATTTAATTGAGCCTTCTTGAAGTTGGCTTAATCATATTCATCCTCATTATTCGGGATATATGTATCACATATGTTCTTCATTGGTAAGCTATCTTCATTCGTGATAGCAAGCCATATTTTAAAGTCATTGGATTGTAAAAAAAATCCTCTTGTGCTCCTCCCAATAGGAATAATTCATTCCATAAAAAAATTGAGGCCTTACGGTAGATTGTCCTTCTTGAATCCCTGCGTTCAACATTCTCAAAAACAAATTGATCGTTTTCTCAAATGTCACAAGGAACTTTAGAGATACCCACTATGATACCAATTTTTAGACAATATGTACAACTCTAGAGGGGCGGTGGATATAATTGTTGAAAATGTTTACCGTTTTTTGCAGCGTGGGTGTGTAAATAAAAATAAATGAGTGTGCAGCGGAAATAAAAGAGAGAAGGTAAAGAGCACACCGATGTATACTGGTTCACCACTTTGTGGCTAGTCCAGTTCCCCGAGAGACTCTCTCGAAGCTACCACTACTTATCAAGCTCAAACGGGTGCTTGACAAACCGTTACAACTCGAGAACTTAAATCTCACAAGCCTCAACACAACCGCTCCTAGATGTACCCTCTAAAAGACTTCACATCCAAGACTTAAGTCACATAAGTCTTGTACAACAAGCAGAGTAACCTTCTTCAACCTCACAACAAAACTCTCGCAAGAGTATAAATGAGAAAATTATTAAGCTCTATGGATGACAAGAACACTCTCTTGAAAACAAATAGTTTTCTCTCAAAATATATGAATTTGAGGAATGATTAAATGGAGGATTATAACCTCAAGAATGGGGTATTTAAGGAGTGTTTCTTGTTCATAAAAATGACCAAGGAAGGGTGTTTAAATAGGAGTTGAAGGAATATAATCATTGGGGAAAGAGATAAAATATTTTTGATAGATTTCAGCTCTGGTGATCGATCCAAGCCTTGTGATCGATCCCCAAGTGAATGTTCCAAGCCTTGTGATCGATCACCATGGCTGAAAATTTTACGAACAAAAGTTCGTGCGATCGATCCACCCCATGTGATCGGTCATCCGAAGGATTTCTGGGCACAAGGAAAAGTCATGTGATCGATCCAAGTAGGGGATCGATCCAATGACGAAATAATGCCCAAACATGTAGACCATAGGCATGTGTGCGAAATAAAATGTGGTTTTAGCATATATGGTTTGTTTCCAATCCAAGAATAAGAGGTAAGGCTTCCCATCAACTCAAATATTATTCAAAATTAAATTTTGAATAAATGAAAGGAATTTTGGGTGTAGAAATTTGTCCCAAAAATCTTTTGTGTATCAAACAATGTACACGAAAAATATTTAAAATACACCCTCCGTCCTAAAATTAATTTCCTATTTGACTTTTCACAGTCTCCAATGCGACACTTTGACCATCAATATCTCAATTTTTATATAAATATATTTTATAAAAATTATATACTTCAAAACTATGTTTCAAAATGAATCTATTGCTTATAAATTTATATGAAAATTCAATATATTTTTTCCGTAATATACGGTCAAAGTTTAAAAAGTTTGACTACAAAAGTTAAACTAGGAAATTAATTTTAGGACGCAGGGAGTATATGTTTTTCTAAACCACAAAAAATGTATATCTTAAAAACATATTTTTAAGAAGTTTTGACACACTTTTTGTAAATGACTCAAAAAATATTTTTTGAACATTTAAAAAAATATTTTTTAACTAATTCAAAATAACTTTAATATAGATATTAACTCTCATAAAAAAAATTGGGGTGAAGATTTTTTTTCATCCTTACCATATTTCCTTAGACTCAAATAAATTAAAAGTCTTCAGAAATTTTCTTCTTCACTTCAGTTAGGCGCTCCGTTAGGCGTATTAGTTTTCACTAAATCACGTGCTCCTGCTTGAAAGCTTAAAGGGATTTGGCACATCAAGTCTTCGTGTTTGTTAATGTAGCACTTTATTCTTGACTTGAATAACTTGTGTTTGTCAATTATCAAAACCTGTGAGTCAACACTTAACAGTACAAAAAGGGTTGAACTCATGCATTCTAACATACCAAAACACTGAATTTGGAGTATATTGTGATGAGCATGAAATTTCACACAAATTTTTGGCCCCAAGGACACCTCAACAAAATGGAGTTGTGGAAAGGAAAAATAGGACATTACAAGAAATGTCAAGGACCATGCGGTTAAAAGTGGTCAATACGGCATGCATGTTATGTTCTAAACTAGGTATTACTTAGACCTATTATCAAAAAGACTTTATATGAACTTTGGAAAGGTAAAAAACCAAATATTTTCTATTTCAAAGTTTTTGGTTGTAAGTGCTATATATTGAATACCAAAGATCATTTGTGCAAATTTGAGCCTAAATAAAATGAAAGAATCTTTCTTGGGTATTTAACAAATATCAAAGCCTATAGAGTCTATAATAAATCAAATTTTAAATTTGAAGAATCGATGCATGTAAAATTTGATGAAACTGATCCCTTCGGGTCGAGTAAGGTAATTGTAGGTTCAAATGAGGAAGAGGATGAAATGGAGGAAAAATGCCGAGAAAATTCCTACACAAGGTGAACATCATGAAGCAAAATGAGTTGCCCAAGACGTACAAGCATTTGAAGAATCATCCTAAAGAAAACATCATTAGCAACATTGAAAATGGAGTTAGAAGTATGAGCAATTGCAATCTTTGTGCATACTATGCATTCGTTAGTCAATTTTAACATAACAGCGTAGAAGATGCATGAAAAGTTAGTGATTGGATTGTGCCCATGCAAGCTAGAGCAATTTGAATACAACAAGGTAGGTGACATGATGTATGAATTGTCATGCTTGTTGTTATTTTTGATGTTTTTATGTGATACCACTTGTGCATGGAACCCTGTAAATGATTATGTATGTTGAATTAATCTATGTGTGACTTCTACTGTTAAAACATCTCACTCAACGTGAAAGTTGAACATGTAATTTTTTTTACTTGCTACACGTAGGTAGGGGTGTTCATCGGGTCAAATCCGGACCGGACCAGCCCGGACCGGGACCGAATAAGGAACATTTAGTGGACCGAGGACTGGACCGATTAAGCTAAGGACTGGCCCGGGACCAGACAGGTAAAACCCGGACCGGACCGGGACCGGACCGAATAAATGTTATTTTTATTTTTTTTTAATTTGATTTTATTTATTTAATTTAAACTATTCAATTGAATAAAAATATTACTACAACTAATTTTTAATTGTAGCATACACTAAACATTATCAAACACTGTTGTTTTTAATTTTTTAAAAAACTTTAAATAAAATATATATCTTCCATTCGTATTATATAAAATTTGTTCGTAATTTTTATTTTACATAGCGAATATTCTTTTTCTTAATGCATTTTTTCTTTTTTGTAATATATTTTTTGTGTTTCGATTTATTTTGGCAAACAAATACATATTTGACTATTTTCATTCATGAGATTGTTTACAATGTTTATTTTTGCTGATTAAAGTTTTATTATTGATAAAGTACAAATTTAAGTTATAGTATTGGTACATAAATTTGAAATGCATAAGATCGCGAATATAAAGGTAATGTTTACTTTTTAACACTTTTCATATTAAAAATATTTAAATATTATTAGAATTCGTATCTTATTTTGAATTGAAAATATATTAAAAAAATTATATTAAATAATAAAATCAAAACATTTGAAAAACTTTTAATTAAAGTTAAATTAATTTTAAGTATAAGAAAAATTCTTAATTTTGTCTAATTTTGTCAATTCATCTCACCATTCACAATTCTAATAAGAGTAGTCCTTTTTAATCAGGGAAAAGTGTCATATTTACGTCATATTTAGATACTTTTCTCTATTTACTTTCTACCTTAATTTAAATAGTGTTTGGACTCTCGTGTATAATAAGTAATTAAAGTTTGGATTCTAAATACTAGATTGTGGAAATCTGAGTCTTCAATTTTGATATCAGACTCTAATTTAACTAGTGAAATCATCGATCTTTAGATAAAGTTATTAAATTTTATTAAGTTATTTACAAAAGTCCAAATGTAAATTCTATTACCTTAGATGTACTTTCAACTCATTGTTTCAGATATTGTGTCAGCCAAAATACTTTCACTTAATTAAGTATGAAGCTGACTGAATCGGGTTGGAGCAGCAGTCTAATTTCCAGTTATTTCTCGAAGTAATGACATGCAAAAGAAAATCTGAGAGCAATATTTTATAATCAGTTAAATCTAGAGGTATTGGAATAAATTTTTCCTTTAACTAAGTTTTAGAATTTGGTGATCAGAGTCAGAATTGAAGGGCTCTAAAATTAGAAACTAAAATTTGAACAACATATTTACTCCGTTCATCTCGATTTAAATTGCATCATTACTATTCACATGTTCAAATTTTAATCAATTTCATTAATCTTTTTTACTCATTTGATAAAAAAAATATAGTAATGTTACATCTTGATTTGTAACACTTTTAATGTAATTTTAAAATATATATACTTCTTATTTTTTAATTCACATCAATTTTCAAATAAATTGAATTGAAAATCATTATTCTATTCTTAAAAGTAAGGGAAAAATGCACTATCATTTTCCCGCCCAAATGCATTGACAAAAAATCTAGACTGATTATATTACTATTTTTAATATTATTCTATTCTTAAAAGCAGGGGAAAAATGCACCAGCATTTTCCCGCCCAAATGCATTGACAAAAAATCTAGACTGATTATATTACTATTTTTAATATTATCTATACATCTATACACTATTTAAAAAGACATGAATTTTTTCCCGCCCATGCAAGCCACTCATATATGGAAAGTGTTGACAACATAAATGGTAGTTTAATTATTTTACCTTAATGTTTTCATTTTTATTTTTATTTAAATGTTACACAATTTAAGCATTTAAATTAAATTAAATTAAATGGTAGTGAACCATTGGAGAATTGAAGTATGAAAATAAAATACACTGCCATTTAAATATTAAAATAAAATTTAAAAATTACAAATTAAAAAGGTATGGGCAGGATTAAAATGATTTATTTCAAACAAACTACAAATTAATTATTTATCATTAAAAAATATTAAAATTTACAAGCACAAACGTGTAAAAATGGTAAGTTTTCTAAAACAGATTAGAAAATAAATATGGCACGGTAAGTAGATGATAACATTTAAATAAAAGAATAAAATAAAAAACTACAAATTAATATTAATACTATAATTTAAAAGAATGGAAACATTTTAAAAATGACAAATGTTCTAATTAGAAAATAAATAGATATGGTATGGTAAGCAATTAGAACCATTTAAAAACGAAACTAAAATAAATGGTAAGTTTTCTAAAATAAATTAGGTCAGTGTTCTAAAATAAAAGAGAAAATAAAATACTCCCTCCATCCCCAATTTGATTACAAATTGCGGGTTATGGAGTAAAATTTCTTACTTTTTGAAATAATTTTATTTACAAATTGATATATCAATAAGATATAAAAATTATATATTAAACAACTACGTCAAAAGTTCTACAAAACAAGAAGTGATATGAATATTTTATTTTATCAAATATTTAATGAAATCATGTAAACAAACAAAAGTTATCGAGAGAATAGAAAAAAAATTGTAATCTATTTAGGGACAGAGAGAGTACATCTAAAAATGACAAGTGTTCTAAAATAAATTAGAAAATAATGTGGTTTGGTAAGTAATTAGTATGATTTAAATACGAAAATAAAATAAAAAACTGAAAAATTAATATTAATACAATAAAACTATACTTTAAAAACATTTTTAAAAAAAAGGTAAGTGTTCAAATTAGAAAATTAGAAAATAAATACGGAATGATATGTCACCACGATAAGCAAATGGTACCATTTAAACACAAAATAAAATAAATGGTAAGTGTTCTAAAATAAATTAGGTAAGTGTTCTAAATAAATTAGAAAATAAAATAATTATTAAAATGATAAGTATTCTAAAATATACTCCGTGTTAGAAAATAAATACGGTACACTAAGTAAATGATACCATTTAAATAAAAAAAATAAAATAAAAAACTACAAAATAATATTATCAATTAATACTACAATTTACAAGCATGGTAACGTGTAAAATGGTAAGTTTTATAAAATAAATTTAAAAATAAATATGGTACATTAAGCAAATGGTACCATTTAAATGCAAAAATTAAAAAATTTTAAATTAATACTATAAGCATGGAAACATGTAACAATGGTATAAGTATTCTAAAATAAATACTTTTAATACTATAATTTACAAGCATGGATACGCGTAAAAATGGTAAGTGATCTAAAATAAAATAGAAAATAAATACCATAGCGTAAGTTAATGGTACCACTTAAATACAAAAATAAAATTAAAAAAATACAAATTCCAAAATAAATACATTAATATGTTAAATTATTACTTAGATAAGTCAAATTATTGAATTATTAGTCATGAGAAAGTGTATATTACAGTTTAAAGAGTAATAAATCGCAATGGCTTGAAGATTCTGATATACAACAAAGTGAATACTCACACAAATTATACATACGAGTGATGTAGTTTATAAAGAAGTCTTTCAAAATTTGTAAAGAAATATAAAAAGCTACTCAGTAGGATTTTTTATGTGGCCAATGTAAATGTTGAATTACCTTGCAAGGGAATAATACCAACTATGGAATTATAAAATGGAGGTTAACGGAACAAGCATAATATATATCCATGTATTCTGCTAGAAGTTTGGAACAACGTTGAAATGTAACACAACTGCTTGTTACAATTTTTGTACGAATTACAACGGACGCGGAAGATGAACGGCCCCGAAAAATAAAATTAAATAAAATTATGAATTTATAACTTATTCAGAATATTACAAGATAAACAGAATTGAAAATAAATTTCTATATCTTCAAAAAGCCTTGTTGTATGAGGACATTAAGCACTGGACAACAAGGACATTATGCACTGGACAACGAGGACGTTATGCACTGGGCTGCGAGGCATTATGCACTGGACAACAAGAACATTATGTCCTAGGGCAGAATGCAGCGAAGTCTTTATGAACTAAACCTGCAAAAAAACACCGTGGAAGGACAGCGGAGCCGCCGGAGCTGTCCTTAAGGTAGTAGTGCCACCTACCGTACTGGAAAAACGTGGGCACTCTCCTCCCAAGATAAAACCGCTATCGTGTGAGGAGATTTTACGAACCAACCACACACCAACGAACAAGAACAACGTAGGAACGTTGGCGACCAAAAAAAACTTTGAAGGGGATTGCTGGAAATTCGGCCAGAAAATCAAGAGCTCTCTCCAAAAACAAACAAGGAAGTATTTTCCTTTTTTTTCTTCCTCACGCATGAAACCACCCATGATGGAGAGTCTCCCTTGATTTGTTTTTATAACAAGGGAATTTGAAAAAATGTAACTCCTACACCATTAATCCATGGCATTTGTGGCACACTAATGACGTGTTAATGGTGATTAATTAGTCATTAACACGTCCGTTACGCTACGCTCCGTTTAAAATTTGTCCCGAATAATTGGAGATTAATGGCCAGTTAACTCCGTAAAAATGAACTAATTTTAAACAATACGTAAAATTAATAATAGAAGATTGGTTCAGTAAAATTGCAAAAATTGCAATCCTTACCATATTCTTCTATTGACGGGTTAACTCTGAGAATCAATTTCTCATTCACCCTCTCAGAGTGAACACACGTCCATTAATTTTTGGTGTATAAATTTTCAAAACATTTATCTCATTTAAGAGAACACACGTCCATTAATTAACGCTTAAAATCATTAGTGGACCTATTGACAAATATACCCAAGTTGGTCAATTTAATGCCTATTAAAAATGCCAAAAAATTTCAACACTGCTCTCTTAAGATTTTTTTAGAGAACATTAGACAAAGATGGCAAACTCTCCTTAAATTCGTTATCCAAGAACAATAATCATAGCTCTTAGGTCATGTTTTCCTCAACTTATTTCTATTCGTCATTACTTGTTCTTGTTTGAATTAGACCAAATCAGGCCATATTAGATCAAAAACAGTTTTAATTATAATTACACTCAGATCAAATCGAAACTTATTACAATCAGATCAGAACTAATTAGATCATGTGAAGAGAAGATCTCCCACTCTAAGGTTGGGCGTGCCAAGCACATTAGTGAAACTACAACAGCTGAAGGAAAGCTGATGGAATCACCTGTTCATCATTCCAATGAGTTCCTGTAGAGTTGCAGTATGAAAAAATAGGTTGTTTTAAAGAACATTGTACACAAAAAGATTGACATTGATAGACTAATAAATAAGTAGCAGCGCAAAGGCAAAAGCATGGGTGCTTCTTTTGCAAGTGTTGAATATTATGCAAAAAATTATCTGCATTGCCATAACATTTTGCTCATCTGTCAAAACACTGCATATTGAACGCCTATTAAAATATTGTGGATTCAGATAGCAGACTCAATGAAATTGTTATAACAAATCATGAAAAGATAGGGAGTAAAATGTAATTTGTGGACAGTATAAACAAAAAAAATCATTATTTGCTAGCTTCTGCAAAATATTTAAGATTAAACAATACTTGGAAAGATAATAAGTTTAGGTCCCCCTACTTGATTAAAATATTCTTCTTAGGCTTTATAGCATCCTTCAATGTTTTCACTGAGTGGGTCGGTATGTCATCTCCAGATATCACAGCTATTGAAGGTCCGGGACGTTTCCCAGATTCTGTTGCAGTAGGCTTCTCATGCTGCACTGTTTCAGTTTCATGCGGCATCTTCTTATTCTCAAGGAGAACTGATGACCCTGCTACACATTGTAAATGCAATTTAACCGGTCAATATCTCCCTCTGCTTTTGAATTATCATGATTTATGTATGACTTGCAGAGAAATCTAAACACAGCATGGTACCAAAACACCAATTAGCTGAGACTCTACTTGTTTATGTTATGGGCACGATAGGGATAAGACACACGCTCCTGATAACATAGGAAGAGACATGACAGTGTCCTAAGTCCATTTAATTATACTTGCAATTATATGTATTATATGAATAAAGGTAAACCCCTACTAAATACTAATAACCCTCCCCATAATCCCGGTGAGTACTAAAATAGGACCCTAACTGATTACAGTATTGCTATTAAGAATATTAACTACTCCATAAAATAGAATACTAATACTAATAAGATGCTATTACTTCTAGTAATAAAAGCACCAAGACTTCTAATAATAACAATCGAAACTAATACTTATATAGTTATATTTATAAATAATAAAAATTTATTATCTGCAAGGTTATATTGACACCCAAAATGGGCGTCACTTTACGACACCAGTCAAATTGAGGCCCCTACGGTGTTCCGTTTGGAAAAATGGATGGTTCCTAACCCCCTACCCCAGCCCAACCCCCGCTGTCAATTGAGCCCCCAATTTTAGTTGACTTTGGGGTCGATTTTATTGACGGAAAGTCAAACAAAATTGTGGGGCTCAATTGACGGAAGAGGGGGTTGGGGGGTAGGAACTATCAACGGTAGGACCCTCATTTTGACCGGTGTCATAATATGACACTCAAAACGAGTGTAATATAACACTCAAAACGGTGTCATCATATTAATAGTAATAATAATAATAAGAACAATAATAATAAGTATTATTATTATGATGATGGTAATAATAATAATAATAATAATTAAAATAATAATGATAATAAATCATATGAGTGTGCACGCGAAAAAAATCATATGTGTAGTAGATTACCTCTAGGAACAATTCATAGAGTTCAAACAAGGAACCGAAAGAGGTGTTGCATACCAAGACAAATCTTATGTAAGACAATCAATTCCTATACTATAACATATCTAGTCTTACAAACAAAAGAAACAATGAAAAGCACATCATTATGACCAAACTTGGAGCAGATAATAATAATAACTCACAATGTAAACCAATAGTAGATTTCAAATCTTCTAAGTTGACACTCGTTGAATATGGATCCCTTGCATGAGGAAATGCAAAATGTAAGAATTTACAAGAGCGAATGTTAATAATTAATAAGCCTTGTCTATTCTTTTGTGTCAAAAGAATAAAAAGCACATTACAAAAGCAAAATATTTTCTATGCCAATATTGCTTCATTTAGAGTCCAAAAATGGAAGAGAAAACTAGGAATATGAGTGGGTGGGTAACTAGGTGTGCACTTCAATAAATCAAATTACGGAAGTAGGGTATGGGGATGGTGTGTGTAAGCAGACCTTGCCCCTACCCAAAAGTAGAGAGGCTATTTCCAGGAGACCCCCGGCTCAAGCTGCACAAAAAGAAGGATAACAAAAAGAAGTGTGCATTAAGGTGCTGAAAAAATGTCACCGAAACTAAAAAAATGTTTTGGTGCTGAAAATAAAATGTCACGATCAGTTGACACTAAATAAAATGTCACCGAAACTAGTGTACATTAAGGTGCTGAAAAAAAAATTTACCTTGTTCTATTTTGAGAAAATGTCCAAAATATAGTCCCCACTATAGAGCCTACAATGAAAGAGTCTTGTCCTTGTCGAAGTCTATGTAAGTACGCATGGAATTTCATATGATATGAAGCTAAACCCCTATTTTATCAGTCATGCTAGTCTTTGTGAGCAAGTTGAGTTCTAACCTAATACAAGGACTCCATATAATATTTCTATTAGAAATATTTATAAAGTAGAATGACAATACTAATGGGAAACTAATACTAATGCTAATAATAGAAAAGTAATCTAAAAAACTACTATTTAATAGTACTCTTTTGTGGATCCATGAACCGATATCGTAACACCCTTTTGGATTGCAAGATTGGGTTCAAGCTTGCAAGGGTGGTGAATGGTGATAAGTGTTCTGCAAACACTTCCTACAATGTAACAATATCATTAAACGGTCTTCAATTAAGTTTGTGCACCACATGAAATATGTGGAGACTTGGATCCATAAGCAGCAGCATTTGGGGTCCCAACTCCCAACCAGACTTGTATGTGGCCCGAAATGTGTTGAAATATATCATTCCTGAGATGTGATTCCACTGCATATCATCCTTAAACAATCTCCAAATATTGGCTGACCCAAATCATAAATACATTGCTCTATCTGGACCGTTCTTCAGTTTTGCAAACTCAGCTTTATCAGTATCTCCCAAAGGCGCGGCAGCCGCGTCATAGGAGCCATAACTTGTAAGCAAATCTGGAACAGGGTGGGATGACATATTTGGTGCGGCACGGCTTATTTGCTTTTTGCCAGTGATGGAGGAACCAGTGGATTTGCTGGTGGTAGGCTGGTAGCTGTTTGTCCGACAGAAATCGTGCACACAGAAGGAGACTTTGGCAGCCAATCTGTCGTCAGGGGGGAAGTTTGAAGCATTGATTACTAGTATTCATGGTGCCCCTCATAAAATATATTTCCCGTGAAGTTCTAGTTTGGTCGCCAGTGCATAACAGCATCAAAATACACTAATGACTAATACTTGGAGCACAATCCTTGTCACTCTTCAAAATTATGACCTCTTGGCAAACACACAATGTGAATCATGTCATCATCAACGGGATAACATGATTGAGAAAAGGAGATGCACAAAGTTCAGCGGATATTATTATTATTATTAATTTATTATTATTTATTGTTTCCTATTGTTATTAGTGACTAGTCATTTCTTGTACTAGTGTGGTAGTAATAGTTTCCTATTTGTATTAGTTCTATTTTAATTCATATTCCTAATAGCAAAATTGTGTTAGATTAGCTCTTTTAACTTGCATAACAAGACTGCTGGGACTAGCATAAATAGAGGTGTTATATTCATCAATAGAAATATCAATTGTTTTGGAGTTAATTCATGCGTGTCTTCAGCAAGGTCAAGCACAAACCCTGCTATACTGTTAGAGTGCATCCCACATCGAAAGTCCTAGAGTAAAAATAATTGGTATATAAGCTCTTGAGTTAAACTAACTAATCGATTGGATTCAATCTTTTAATATGGTTCAACCCAAGTGTCTGATTACCCAATCTAGTTATCCTTATCTCATCCTAAATTCTATCATGGTATCGGAGTAGGTTTTGGCCCACTTCGTTTGTCAAGGTGCATGTCTAGACGTACAGCCTATGGCCGGTTTAACATAATTGCTCGTCTGTAAGTCCATACCCAACGGCTCGTAATCTTTTAGGGGTTGGCGCTAAAAAAAATAAAGGGATGGGAGTCCATTTGCAAGTGGTCAACCGGTTAGATTCAAAATGGCCCGGTTGTCCACTTGAGAGGGAGTGTTAAAATGCATCCCACATCAAAAGTCCTAGAATAAAATAATCGGTATGTAAGCTCCTCAGTTAAACTAACTAATCGATTGGATTCAATCCTTTAATGTGGTTCAACCCAAGTGTCTTGTTACCCAATCCAGCTATCATTACCCAATCTTAAATTCTATCATATACCAAGGGCGAGAAATTCTTTATCTTTACAACTTTCATTCATCATCTTTGCCGACCCGAGTACTTCCACCATGGACCTTAGGCCCATATAACAATGTATGACCATCTGACATAAGCACATTAATAAAAAAAAAGATTAAATAAATGCATATCATAATATAATGAAAATGCTTATGTAGCTATTAAGAAATTGCGTGAATATATAGGCGGACCTTAGGTAATAGGTAACCTAAAAATTTACCTTGTTCCCCGCTGCACCCTTAACATGGCCCATATTATTGTTTTCATTTCTCGTTTTCCTTATCTTTTTAGTTTTTTTTTTTGGAATTCATTTTTATTTATAAAAAAACAAGCCCACTACAATAAAGACAACACATGAAGTAAAAGGTTCATGAATAACAACAGAAGGTTCTAATCAGAAAAACAATACTCACTGGATTGTGTGGTTGGGGTATGGATTATGGAAGAGTCGTCCTTGACGAACAGGAAAGTGGTTTGAAGTTAATAGAAGCCCGGGGAGATTATTAATGAGGTTGAATCCATATTTATACTACTTGCAATAGTCATGAAAAGCAAGTAGAATGCTAATTAGAAATATTAAATGAAGCAGAAACACCTATAGGAAACTTTTACTAATACTAATAATATAAACTGATAACAATATTACTACTTACTAATTAATAATACTCTTGTGCAGACCCATGAGCCTATATCTCCCACTTCCTCTTGTGCCCACTAACCAACAATCAAGAAGGATCCCACAAAAGTAGGGTCTGGGGAGGGTGTGTGTATGCATGGAGACCTTACCCCTACTCGAAAGTAGAGACTGTTTCCAAGAGACACCCACCTCAGACAAAAGGAAAGCAAATACCATGCAAGAAAACAAATAGCAAGTAATGTCAGGAAAAGTACAAAGAGACAAAAGGCACACAAACAACTACATCAAAGAGATCGTGATACAAGGGACTACCCAACTATCCTAGTCCTAGATCTCCAAATGCTCTTATCTAAGGTCGTATCTTCAGTAAAGGCTAGAAGTCCTAAATCATGCTTGATCATGCTTGGTCCCAATAACCCAAGTACCATAGTTTTGAAAGGCGAGAGGCAGGCGAGAGAGGCTTTTTTAAGGCAAATGGCGAGGTGAGAGGCAGGTGGCCAAAAGGCAAACTTGGACCATGCCATAGTTATCAAGGCGACGCATAGGCGTCTGGGCGAGGCTTTGTGGACGCCTAATTGGTCACCTAGCTTTTTTTTCCTGGGCGACTCAGTGACTATCTCGGAGACGCATCTACGTTTTAGAAATGCAAGGGAACGCGTGGGATAGAGAGAGAAGACGGAGGAAGAGATAGAATGAAGACTTATCTTTCTCGCAGATCTTCCAACGGCTCTAAGTCTCTGTGTCTTTCTATCTCTCTATTATTTAGACTAGTGGACTAGGTCAAATAACTGGGCTAGGTTCATTAAAAGACTATTGGACCTTTACACAAGAGTACAAGGCCCAAAATTTAGTATGCCTTTTAAAAGCTCCCTTTATTGGAGTAGGCTTATATATATATATATATATATATATATATATATATATATATATATATATATATATATATATATATATATATATATATATATATATATATATATATATATATATATATATATATATATATATATATATTCATTTAATTAATTATTTCATATTATATGCTTTAACATTAGTACCTATAAAATTTTTATGGTTGCCATAACCCACTCGCCCAGCAGACGCCTAGGCGGGCGCCTAATCGCCTAGGCGATTGGAAGGTGCTCCAGCGCCCAGCCTCGCCTAGCCACCGTAACAACTATGGACCATACACACACATACATAAAATATATAGTGCAATGCAATTAATAATGTCAATCCCAAGCAAGTCATACATGTTAAACAAAACAATTAGAGTAGTTACTACATATGTTTCTTGAAAAAAACAAGAGAGACAGAGAGAGGAGAGAAGACTACAAGAGAGAGGAGACAAGACCAGAGAGAGGGGAGAAGACCATACTTATCATGGCGTCGCCTAGGCGTCCTACTCTCGCCATGAGTACTCGCCTTGCCTTATTTTGCATACCTCGCCTTGGCGTCGCCTTTTCTCGCCTAGGCGTCGCCTTAGCCTCGCCTTGACTCGCCTAGTCTAGTACTCCCTCCGTCCTAAAACTTTCTTCTCGTTTCGCAAAACGAAGAAAAAACTCAAGTTTTTTCAATCTATTTTATTTAAATATTGGTATAGAAATAAAAAATAAATCATACATATTTAAAAACTACATCAAAAGTTCAACAAAACAAGTGGTGACAAGAATATTTTATTCTATCATATAGGCCATGAAAAAACACAAATAAATATAAATTTCCGTGAAGTTGGAATAGTGCTCTGGGAAGAAAGTTTTAGGACGGAGGGAGTACTTTTGTTTTTTTACTCCAGTACTTTATTTTTTTAAGAGTTGTATACCCCCGGCTCCAGTGTTTGTTTTTTTAGTGCTTTATAAATTAGTTTATTTCCAAGTTAATGTTTTTTTCTACTTCCTAATTAATACTCAGTGCTTAATTGGTTTTAAATTTTAAATGATTAATTTATTACCTACTTAAGTCGGTAACGCTTTTTTCAACTTTGTTTTTTTTTGAGGAAAGTACTTAAGAGTAACTTTGGTAGTTAAACTTTGATGTATTATAAAAATTTAAACTTTACCAACAATATATAATTTGATATATTTGTATCAGTGTTTTTAATGTATAGAAATTGTCCTATATTATGTGTCGCCTAGTCGACTAGGCATCCTGGCGGTATTCCAACGCCGCGCCTCGACTTGGAGCCGTGATAACTATGGACGAGACCTGCATTGCCGAGGAGACCAGAGGAGACGAGGTAGAGTTGTGTCGATTGACTCAATTTTGGTGGGTGCAGTGGCGCAAGGGTCTAAATGAGTCGTGTTTAAGATGCCAACTCTTTCCTCGTAAAAATGCCAGTCGATTTTTTTTAAGGCCCATAGCCAAATTACAGTAAGGCTATAAAAAGCGAACGCCAAAACACCTGAGGCAACAATTGAGGTGAGAGAGGCGAGCGACTTAGGCGATAAAGGCGGACAGTGCCTCGCCTGCGGTACAAGGTCGCCCGGATGCCTGAGGCACCTTAGGCGAGGGAGGCGATCCCCTCTAAAAATTATGCCAGGTACATATTTTGTGTGCCCACTAACTACATTGTTTTAGTGTATTTATTGATTGATCAAAATGCCATTTTTTTACTCATTCATAGCTCTAAAGCATCTAATTTGGCTTTTCTTCCCTTTTCTTCTCATTCTCCCTAGAAACTTGGAATTTGTCTTCTCAACCCAGAAAGTTCAAATAGGGTTTTGTAAAAGTATGGTTGGCACGCCACCATTAACAACCATAACCAAGTCCCTACCTACAACCAGCGACGGCTATGTCTTTCTGGAACAAGGGAAAAAGAGGTGACACAAGAAAATGATTTTCATTAGCATTTTCTTCTCTCCATAACATTTTCCGGGTTTCAAAAATGTCCTTCGGGTGTTCTCCTGATTTTCAATTTTGGTTTACTATCCTCCTAAGAAGTTTATTTGTGACATGCAACCTTAGACAACGCATATTCCCAACATGAAACACAAATAGAACACAAAGACATGCATATAATATTATTGATTCGTTAAGGATATTATAATACTCAGAAAAAAGCTCCTACCAACTTGAAGGCCTGCCCAAGAAAGTCTGACATTTTCCAACTCCCCCTCCAATTCTACTTGGCTTAGAAGTTTGTGTTTTGACATCCATATTATCATCATGACTGACGCAGAGAGCCTCTAATTTGACTCTCTGTATATCCATAGACTGCATTGATACATCACTGATTTCCCCATGACCAGTGTCAGGAATGTCAATTGTGGAAGTAGCAGGTATGTGCCTTTTGATATTTCTAAGAGCTCTTTCTGTATTGTACATTTCAACCTGCATATTAAGGGCTTCAGTCTTAATGCAAATAATGAGCCTGCCATATCATAAGAAGACTTCACTTTCCCCAGCAAGAGAAATACGCTCTTGGTTTCTTAGCAATGGATAAAATGTGGTGTATTAATTTATAAACCATCCTTAAGGAATTAGGTATAAAGGCCTAAGTGTGATCCAATTCTAATAAACACACATCTTTATTACTCCCTCTGTCCTAAAAAAGAGTCATGTTTCAAAAATTGTTTTTGTCCCCAAACAAAAAACTGGTTTTAAAAGTCAACTTTCATTTAAAAGTAAAATTCGTGTAAAGCCACAGTGTTAGTTAATTACTCCCATCAATCTTGGAAATATATATATTAGGGGTATACATGAACATTTACAATTCGATGAAGTTCCCATCTCCATTGAGTTGACTTAAAATAATAAGTTGTACCTTAATCAAAGACTCTTTTTGGAGATGAAGTACACATTTTCTTTAATCCTTAAATGAATTTATAAAGGACCATTTTGAATCAAAACGACTCTGCGATAATGACCTTGATAAAATACTAGAAGAAAAAACAGCTCAAATCACAGGATTAGCACTCACGGAAATCATTATCTTGCTTGTTATGTCGCCAGCCTTCACTGAAGCAATGCGAAGGCACTGCATTATAACACTCTGTACTATGCCATTTCCTCCTGCCTTCTGAATGGCACAGACATCACCATTTGCATTAACAGTAGCTGTCATTCTTCCTCCCATTACAGCCTCTTCAAAGTGAGTTGGATCTACCACCTAAGCATGAAAGAACATTCAATTATAAGTCTAAATTGAGTCAATAAGGCTGCATAAAAGGCACTCCATTATGTAAGCATGTGAAGGCTTTCCGATTTTGCTTACCACTACATTCTCGCCACCAATAAATGCAAAGGTCACTGCGATAGGCATATGATGAATGATCAATGGAAGTGGCTCCGCAACCTGTCAATATGCAATGCAGACATGATTCAAGAGTTGAATCCCATAACACATAACAAGCTTTTACTAAAACAGTACTATTGGAAGAATGATTTAAAGGTATAGATCTTCATAATAGTAGTAATACAAATGAGTTTTTCTAGAAAATGAGGTAATTGAGTGTCGCTTAGCAACGTTATTTCTTTTACGGCTTTGTTTTTACTTTTTCAAAACAGAAAACCGAAAATATGATTGGAAGCATTTCTTTCCATTTATGGAAAATCTTACTGAGAACAATTTTAAAAAATATTGGAAAACAATTCTTGATATCATTATTTTCAAAAACATTTCAAATTTTGCACAGTTAATAAAACATTTAAAGCTTCTCTAATAATCTAATAAATACATAAACAGTAATCCCTCCATCCAACAATGATATTCCCAAGCTGACTTGGCACGGTTATTAATAAAGTGAAAAATGTGAAATTGAATGGTCATGGTTAATTTTAAAGTGAGACACAATATAGACAACACACCCCTTTCCTTACAAGGAAATGGGAAAAACATTTTAGGATGGCTGAAAAATGTAAGTAACATTTTAGGACGGAAAGAGTAAAATTTTTGGGCTCAGTTCTTGTGACACCGGCACCGGGTGGGGGAGAGGGTGGATCCCCCAAGGGGATGGAGGAGAGGGAGATGTGGAAAAGAAGACTGGGTCACCGACATTGAATACGGGAAGGGGTGAGGGGGTAGTGGTGGGATGGGAGAGGTGATCACCGGAAAGGTTTGGGGAGGGAGAGGCGGTTAGGGGATTTTTGAGCTGCCAAAATGGCTGAAAAACACCCAATATCACACTGGATGTCAATGCCACAAATGTCATGCCAATAAATGATATGTTCAAATCAGTTCCACCAAACATGTTTTATGCTTTACAAGTTTGAAAATGAAACAAGACAACAACAAAAAATTTGAAGACCTAAAACACAATCCAAATAAATGCTGCAAGCCAGTTGTATGAATTTTGGTTTCATCCGTGATAAAATTCAAGCAACAACTTCAGTCAAAATAAATCCAAACAATTTGTTTGCGAGAATCATAATCCATAACAAGCGACCTCAGGAGGGTGCAAAGTAACTTCTTGCTTGTCTTCTCCTCCAACTGTGCAATTAGGCCTCCGAAAAGTTGAGAGAGCAGCTAAGGCTGCAATGTTGGCAGCATCAACAAGGTTCCTAGTCCCACAAAGATGGAATGGAATCTTCAGATTTGAAGATGGTTGAGTCAGAGCATCATATCACTAATTCAAGGACACATCACACATGTAAACATAATAACTCACCCTCCATTGTCTAAAATCTGGAGATCAATACGGATAGACCACACCCACTTCCCTGCTATGACACAGAGAGATTCAGTGTCCAAAGCTCTACTTTCCCTACAATTACCGTTTTCCACAGTAAGATATCCAGTTAATTCATAATACACTCAAAGCATATCGACTGCCAAATATAAGTTCCTCAAGTTTCAGTATTGAAAACAATAAACCTACATTTCCATAATGGCCAAACAAAAAGAAATAAGTTTTAAATATCAAACCTCTGGACTATGTGTGTCACCATATTTGGCACCTGGATTATTAGCATTGTGGCAGACATAAATATTAGTTTGACTGATAAACAGCCAAACCCTAACGGGCTAACTTCAAAGCCTAACGCTCCTTACAATACAGATTTCCAAAAGTTAAATCAAAGTGCGTGACAGTTGTTTTTGAGTGATTGGAAAACTACAAAAATAATGATTGGCCACTGGGATTAACAATATTTAACCCTCATAGTTATGACCTCAAAGGTCTATATTGTAACAGTTAATGCTGTATTTTATCCATCCACAAACTGAGTTATCATTTTCACTTTTGTAGTCAAAGTATATAAAATTTGATGATAATTTGTATTAAATATTTATTGAGTTTTAATGTGGTTGATTTTGAAATGCAATTTTAGAATATCAGATGTATTACATATTTATTTTGTATAATGATAGGCATCAATAGACAAAGTGTTGCATTGGAGGCTAAAAGTCAACATGAGAACTTTATTTGGGTTGAAGGGAGTACCTTTCTTCATCATAACAAAAAATATTCACTGTCAAACAAAAAGAGCAGCCTAATGACTGGATTGGCTGCAAAGTACAGAACAAGTACTAGAGAACTGGGATAAATTGATAATGACCATATAATCACTACAGAAAACCCTTGGGCAAAGTTGTTTAAGGCACACCGAGGCGCCAAGGGCCCTGGAGCCTTGAGGCACGCACATCAAGAACACGAGGTGCACACATCAAGAACTCGAGGCACAAATGAAGAACATATAAGACAGCATCTCCACATAAGTATTGCGCATCAATTTTTGAAAGAAATAAGAGAAATTTTGGAAAACAACCAAGAACCAGTCACATTGTTGCTGCAAGAAAGAAGAAAAAAGAGCATAACATAACTACATAGTGGGTATCCGACTATCTGGATGAAGAAGAGGAAGCCTGCGAGTGTTGCTGCAAATCCTCTGCGACATGTGGTGTGTCAAAGGAGAAGAAGAAAATTCTTGCTGTCGTGTGCCAAAGAGAAGTAATTTACAATGGTGTCTACAGATCCATGTATGGGATGGGCATCTTAATAAATAATAATGTAACCTTAACTTTATAAAGTCAATTTACAAAAAAAAAAGAAAAATGTTCCAGAGGTGCGGGAAGCATCACATTATGTGATGATGCGCACGGATCAGGGGTTTCGCCTGCATCAGGTAGTGTGATTGCCAGTCTATTGCGCCTCGCACCTCAGGTCTGCCTTTCACAACTATGCTGGGCCGCGGGGGGGGGGGGGGGGGGGGGGGGGGGTTCAACAACATTACTGACACCACAAGTACCAAACTTAGCAGAATGGCTGAGGAGTCACATAATTATTCCACCATAACTTGAGGGATCAAAAGGACATCGCTTAAAATTATCATCCTTCATAACTCAAGAAAGAGTGAGCACCTTAGACCACGATCAATTATACGTCCCAATTCAATAGCAGACTCTACAGGGCGACCTGCCTCAAAGGAAGGATCAGCCATTGGAGAAAACTCTGTATAGATTGCAAAGCTCCCCTCGTTCGGCCTATCTCGGTAAGGTTGCACTAGTTTCGAAGTCACAAACCCCATAACATGAGTTTTCCCCAGCTGCACCTCCGATGAACCATCTTCTCTGCACATGAAAAAACAATCTTAAAGCTTTAACTTTGATCATGAAATAAAAGGAGAACTATTTCATGTCTATTAGAGATGTATTGAAATACATAAAACGCAACAATCTTTTGATTAGATTTGTAGTACATTCTTGTATTCCAGAGACAATGATTAAGTCACAGGGAGCTCTAGTTATCTTCTTAGCTATAAATTATAAGATTTCAGTGGATTTATTAAAAATGGAGAGGACATCAAAATGCATATAAACCAGTCAAATAACTATTCAACTTGGTAATTTCACTTCAGAATTTTGCTTCGTTGGTTGTCTGGACATCCCACTGCGTTACAGGAGGAAAAAAACTGAAATAGACTAGCTGACGCATGCAGTGTTCACATTTTCACCGCCTCTGTATATATACAGAGTACATAAATTTTTCAAGTCAAAAATTTAAACTTTACCTCCAACACAAACCAACAATCAGTTATCACCCAGCTCATCACCAGCCACACTAAATTAAAAATATTACATGTAGCACGAGAAACGAATACAGCAGTGGCATGCCCTCAATGGTACTAAAAAATCATTTTATTTTAAATAACTCTATGGCTATACTAATCAATGAAAAGATGAGATACAGGCATAGCACTATACTTCTATTTCCAAACATATAGGATTGGATTATGGGTTTAAACAGAAAATTAGCCTCCAACTTCCTGTAATCTTGTAAGTTTGGCAAAATTGATGTTTGCAAAACAATAGCATGTTCTAGTACACCTAAGCACAGTACGCCAAATAATAAGCTAGCCAATAACTGTATATAACATATACATACACGCGGAATAATTCAATTAGAAATTGAAAGAGAAAAAAAAAGAAGAGAATAATCTTACCTACCGAACTTGATAGTGAGTTTTCGGTAATCGAAAGGCTGCCGGCGGTCGACTCTGATGTCAGAGAGCAATGCAGTTTCAATGAACTTCTTCTCATTCACAGTCATCCTCCATTCATTGGCCAATCTCTGCTCCATATTTGTCCCCAAATACCTTCAAAAACACTCCGTATTTAGGACTATTTACAGTCCAAATGATAACCACGGGAATAGAAGCACAGGCTATGCTTTTTTGGTTAAAAAGATTAAAAATATAATAAAATAGGAGTTCTTGTTAAAAATAAAGATAATAGAAATATTATCAAGAACAAGATGATAGGGATATACCTTGATAAGAACACAAATGGAAAATCAAAGTGCAATGGAGAGTGAAAGAGAAAGAATGCAATGAGAGACTAAAAATATTGATGTTCTATTTCTACATATGGAGTCTCTATATATAGGCTTACAAAGGGGGAAATCAAAAGTCTAACTTAGACATGGAGAATATCAAAAGACATTTGTACATAACACTCCCCCTTGGATTTTGGATGTTCACCATTTAGGTAGACTTGAGCTTATGATTCTGCCTCATTAAAACCTTGCCAAGAAAAACCCAATGGGACAAAAACTTGGACGAAGGAAAAAGAGTACAGTGCTTATAATGCTCTCCCTGAACATGGCAAAAGATCCTTGAGTTGACGCATTCCAATACCATTGATCACCTTCCTAAATGTCGTAGTTGGCAATGCCTTTGTGAACAAATCCGCTAGGTTATTGCATGACTGTATCTGACAAACCTCAATGTCTCCACTTTTCTGAAGCTTGTGCGGATAGAAGAATTTTGGTGATATGTGCTTCGTCTTGTCGCTTTTGATGTAGCCACTTTTAATTTGTGCAATACAAGCATCATTATCTTCATAGAGTAATGATGGAGCCTTATTAAAAGATAATCCAGAAGTTTCTCGAATGTGATGAACCATTGACCTTAACCATATGCATTCTCCACTTGCTTCATATAGCGCCATTATCTCCGAGTGATTTGACGAGGTTGCAACTAGTGTTTGCTTTACTGATCTCCATGATATTACCGCACCACTACAAGTAAAAACATATCCACTTTGCGATTTACCCTTATGTGGGTCAGAAAGATAGCCAGCATCAGCGTAACCAACAACTAGTGATTCTGAACCTTTCGAATAAAACAGGCCCATATCGGTTGTTCCACGAAGATAACGTAATATATGTTTAACACCATTCCAATGTCTTCGTGTTGGTGCTGAGCTATATTTTGCCAACAAATTAACCGAAAAGGCTATATCAGGTCTTGTACAATTTGCAAGATACATTAGCGCCCCTATATCACTTAAATAAGGTACCTCCGGACCTAAAAGTTCTTCATTATCTTCTCGAGGGCGAAAAGGGTCCTTCTTTACATTTAATGATCGAACAACCATGGGACTGCTCAATCGGTGTGCTTTATCCATGTAAAATCGTTTTAAGACCTTTTCCGTATATGTTGATTGATGGATAAAAATCCCATTTGATACATGCTCGATCTGCAGGTCGAGACAAAACTTGGTTTTCCCAAGATCTTTCATTTCAAACTCTTTCATTAAATAGTTTGCAGTCTTTATTAACTCTTCTGGTGTTCCAACAACGTTTAGGTCATCTACATATATTGCTATGATAGCAAATCCAACTTCAGATTTCTTGATTAAAACACATGGACAAATTGGATCATTTATGTAACCTTCTCTAACAAGATATTCACTAAGATGGTTATACCACATTCTACCAGATTGTTTCAATCCGTATAATGATCTCTGTAACTTGATTGAGAATAACTCACGAGTTTTCTGATTGCATGCTTCAGGAATTTTGAACTGAGTACTTTATTCATCATATGTCGGGGTATTTATACATACACAGGGAGGAGGTAAAGTTTAGGTAAACAAGGTAACCAGATATTCTAAATAATTAGAGTAATATATCTGCCATATTTAACACTCCCCCTCAGATATATCATCGTTCATTATACACTAACAACATTATGCTACAGGATAATGTTGGCCAGGTTCCTCAAGACCTATATTAACTGATACTGCAAGATCAGTTATGTTGCCTCAGTTATCTGGTCGTGCTCGCTCAGTCGACTTCCAAGGAAAAGTCTTATCACCATATGTGAACACATTACCAATCTAATTTCACCCTTAAAATTTGGTATTGCAGGACCAAGTACTTCTTCGCCCTCTTCTTGGAGGCGATTAGAATGTTATGAATATATATACGAATGAAAAACCATGGTTATGTTCAAAGGATGAGCTTTATCCATATTTCAACGTGTTAACATCTTCTGGATGTAGTTTAACTTATGGACAAATGTGCCATCATATAGGTGTTTAAAATACAATCTAAAGTATAATTTATGTCATGTCAAGATTTTCCATCTCAAATTCTCTCTTCAAGAGTTCAACAATTTTTTTTGTTTTCTCCATCTCTTCAGGAGATCTAATGATATTTATACGTTGACGTAAACTGCTATAATAAAGAATATTGAGAGCGATCCTTGAATGACAACACATAGGTTGATTTCAAATTTGTATCTTTCTTTTTCGAGATATTCACTGGGTCAATTGTACCACATATGACCAGATTACTTAAGACCATTCCAAGATCTCTTCACACATATCTCAATGTATTAATTTTATTGTTTTTGGCATTTTGAATCCTTCAGAGATTACTATCCCACAGATGTCGATTTCAAGTGTCCCTTATAACTACGTTTCCTCATATCGCATTATCTCATTCATTTTATTTATGTTTATTACAGACACTCATTTTAAACCTATTGGTTTGACGTTTATGAGTGTTCAGACTTTAGGTCCGAAAATATTCCGTTTATCGAGTGACTTATATTCGACCTTCTCAGGGTCTTTTTCCGTTTTGGCAAATCATTTATGTACTATCTACATGTGCTCTTCTTTGAGTTTTAGGCATGTAATCTCTTTTATTGATTACATCCATTGCCATAGCATATGCAATAATATCATTAACACGTGTTTCATTTTGGTTCCATATTGTACAGTCTCGTACATAATCAATAGAGATCTCATTTTCTTTCGGTACCGATGTTTCTTTAGGAAACTTATTCTTCTGGAATCATATTAGTCTCTTCCAGGACATTTACCTCTTCTGAGTTTCATTTTCTTCTGGAATAGTATTAGTCTTCTTCTGGGACAATTACCTTTTCTGGGGTTTCACTCATAAACATGTATATGGTTTCACTAATAGCATTTTTACTATCTTCATTTTCGTGGGTTCTTATCTTTGAAACCAATTATTCTCCCACATAAAATGTTCAATAGTCACTTCTAGGACTACCTTAAATTGAGTGATGCATAAGATGCTGGTATATGTAACTTTGTCACCCTGCTCATATATGTGAATGAATCGAGTAATCCATTTGCTCTTCATTGCAAATCAGACTTCAAAATTACATTGACCACTTCAAGAGTCGAAAATTTACAATGATGCATTTCATATAATTTCTTGTATTACCAGTCTTTCATTATTCTTGTCTCCCCCTAAGACTGGGAATATTTCATCAAAAAATTGACAAACCAACTTACTTTGATGTTAATAATTCTCCTTTCAAAAACTCTAAACATTTAACAATAGACGAGGAGTTATAGCCAATGTCAATACACAGTCTTCTACATTATATTGAATGCATTGTGGGGGAGAGAGCATATAAGGCACATAATCAAACAATCAAATATTGTGAGAAGGCACAAACTTGTTTCTCTTCAGGAGATATCAAGTGTAAGAAACTCAAAAATTTGAAGATTTGACATTTTATTTATAGGGAAGGATTAATAAAAATGAACATGTGTATATAAAATACATGCGAAGGAAAACTTCATGTTCTTAATTATATGTTGGAACTACAGGTTCCTTATAATAAGACCACTTTTTTATGGTTGAGAAAATATCTAGAATTCACTTCTAACCAAAGTGTTTACAATTGACACATAAAATTCATAATGAGAACTTTATTTGCAATATCGTAGTACAATCTTATTTCTTGAACTTCAGGTTCACATCTTCTTTAATTGAAGAATATATATATATAATCTAGCATATGTCATGGAATTTATCTTCCATTCAACTCCTTTAAAAACCTCCTCTCAGTGTCTACCTACCATTGTGGTACCTTGATAATTTCTTTTAATTTATGCCCACTAAGCATCTGCTCCAAATAATTACCACATAAATGAAGATTCAAAAATCAGTATAAAATGCTTTGTTCTCATAATCAAAAGTATAGCCACCAATCCAATGCATTTTGCATATTAACTAGAGCTACAGGCTCTTATGTGACTAATGGTGTTCAACATAAACTAAAAATTATGTCCATAGGACAAATATCATAAACTTCGGGTTACGAGTTAATTGTCAACAAATATAACAAATATAACGATGCTTCATATATAATATTTAAATTGTGATCACGAATAGTTGATGGGCCCAATCAATTATCCTTGATCAATTTCTTAATATATATGAAATGAACCTCAAGTTTCATTAGTAATAATCTCATAATAATCTTCTAATGAGAACAAGACTATAGAATCTTCTGGTCCTTATAATAACAGAAACTTGTTCTTCAAATAGTGCTCACTTGAGTTCTTAATGTTTTTTTTCTTCACACCACAAAGTAAAACGTGATAATTTAATTGGTTATGTTTAGAATAAAAATTGATTCAGTAAACTTCTGGTTTACGTGAAAACAAATCTCGATCAAGTGTCATATAATATTCATTTCCATTGGTATCTTAAACATTAATAGAGACTCCTTAAACAATAAGGATTTATTTGTTTATACCCAATAGAATATTCGTCAATGAAGGACAATAACTATTCTCTCAAAATATTCAATATTTATGAGACCTTTGTTACTTCTATTATGCAGCTCTTATTATGCAATGCTCTTCTGAAACTATCTATCAGTTTTGTATAAAAAGAAAATTATATCCAAACTAACTTCTTTTATCATAAGAGAAAAAAAGCTCTTACATCTAAAAAAATATAATATGTATAATCACTCCTTTGATTATAATATTAACTACATCATTCTTCAGGAACATCGATGAGGAATCATATATAGATTAGAACAAAGGTCTTGAAATTCCAAAACGTCTCTTTTTAATGAGATTTTTTTATACTAAAAATCAGCCACTTTAGGTGTAATTGAATATTATAAGACCTTAGGTAGTATCTCATATACCCATATATTGTGTTTTGATGAACATGTTGACTCTTTTTTATTATTGTGAAAAATAAATAAATTAATGTATATTGATTGAATAATAGGGTTTTTTATTAAAAACGGTTTAGGTACTTGAAGGGTCTCAATTATTTTTATTAATATTATTTATTATGTATTATTATTATTATAGCGGAGGTTACAATTAGAGCAAAACTATGGACATAATGAGAAATTAGATCACATTACATAGTCACAAATAATAAATCTATAATATTAACATTATTATTATTATTTCTTTATTGAAAAGTAAATAATAATGTCACCTATATATTCATGTGGCATACTCAAATCTTCAGGTTTGAGTTTCACTGTTAATGCTTCGAGCATATGAAATCAGAATATGAACTTCAAGTTCACTAGCCAAAAGAGAAAAAAACTAAAGAAATGAATTTTTTCCGACATAATATGTACTCAAACTTCAGGTTAAGTTTTATCATATAATCGTCAACTTTAACACATAATGTAGGCTTCACATGCCAATTCTCTAATATATTTAGGAGTTTAGATTCAATATATCTACAAGTACACTTGAAAACTAAAGTAAATTAGTGTATATGTATGTGTGTGTGTGTGTGTCTATATATATATATATATATATATATATATATATATATATATATATATATATATATATATATATATATATATTATATATATATATATATATATATATATATATATATATATATATATATATATATATATATATATATATATATATATATATATATATATATATATATATATATATATATATATATATATATATATATATATATATATATATATATATATATATATATATATATATATAACATGAATATGAACAAGGACAAGATATGAAGAGTAAATTTTTAGAGTATCGTGCTGATAACGTGTTAAAAATAAAGATAATAGAAATATTATCAAGAACAAGATGATAGGGATATACCTTGATAAGAACACAAATGGAAGATCAAAGTGCAATGGAGAGTGAAAGAGAAAGAATGCAATGAGAGACTAAAAATATGGATGTTCTATTTCTACGTATGGAGCCTCTATATATAGGCTTACAAAGGAGAAAATCAAAAATCTAACTTAGACATGGAGAACATCAAAAGACATTTGTACATAACAGTTCTATCTTTTTGTTCCTAGAATACTAATTAAAATTTATTTACATGTCCAATCATGATCATGTACATTATAAAAATGTAAAGTGAAATATACATGTACAATTCTACATTACCACAGTGCAAACTAATATTCAGGAAATAAAAATATGAAATTTCTATTTTGGTATTTTATCTATGTTTTACTCATATTTTGGGTGATTTCACATGTTTTTATGACTTTTGCTTCATGCTCTCTTCACTTAATTTGAATGATTATGATCTTGGAAAAAAATTTGATCTGATTTGATCTTATTTGGTTTGATCTGGTCTAATCTGATCTAATCTAAATGTGGTTACATTTAAAGTTATTTCTCTGATATGAACTGAACTGATTCCAAAAAGAAAAAATACTCAAAATAAGTTGAAGAGAACGTGATCTTGATTCCTTGATCATCTGGGTCCCGTCTCATTATGGTTCTGGAACGAAGTTCCGGTACTGCCAGGAGAAGCACCCACCCCCCATGACCGGTTCCTAGTGGTGATGGTGCCAGTTTCAGAGTCGGCGATTTCGATTTTGTTCCGATTTTTGGATTTTAGTTTTATTTTTTTGTATTTGAAGTAATTCTATATGCTAAAAAATTTGTTTAATGATGTCAATTGAATAAGAATGAAACTTGGAACCCTCGAAGAAGCTTATAAATTGTTCACCTAAAGCTTACGAAGTCTAACAGAAATTATTTTCAAATCATTTTATATGATAAATAGTGTAGACTTAAAAATAAAAATGACATTAAAATTCTACATCAAAAGATCTACAAAACTAATAGTGACAATAATACTTTATTTTATCAAATTGCTAACGAAAATAGGGAAAGAAAGTGAATAAAGTTTGACTATGTAAATAGCGAACGAGCATAAGAATTATCAATTTTACGAACCGAGCACTGTAAGAACTAGTGTCGCCAATGGATACAAATTGCCCAATATTTGGGATTCCAATCATTTTTTTCTAATTTTACAGTATTTCTTGAAAGAAGCCATCGATTCTGAAAGGGAAATGCTTGGTTCACAAACTCAAGCTTCACAAACTTCACAAACTTACCATTTGTGAACTTCAATAAAGAAAATTAAATAGTCTAAAATAATTTTAAAATGAGAATTTAAATCATAAATAGTAAGTTTGTGAAGTTTGTGATCTTTCTGTTGGTGAACGTAGCATTGCCCATCCTGAAAACTCTATTCTCCATATTCGAAGACCGATTTTTCCGTGACTCCTAATTAACTATATTGCTCCGTATACTTTTGTGTTTTCTTTCACTTATCTTTTCCATTCTTGGATCGGAAATTCTTGCACAAGGCCTTCAAAATTATTTGGCCGGGCCTGGTAAAACTTACGAATAATAAAATAATTATATAATAATGGTAGATTGGGAAGTTCTTCAATGGTAGTGCAAACATTACTCAACTCTGCAGTAAACTAGTTTTCCTGAAAGCACCTCCAAAACTCTTCAAAATGTATTACAATTCCTAGCTCCTGCAACATGAGGGAACATAAAATAAATGCAGATAGAAGGGTACACCAAACGAGGTACACGGTCCGGTCAGGTCCGGTCTTCATGGTTTTCAGAATTCTATGAAAAGATTCAGTCACTCGTCATCATGATCTGCCTCAAAAAAACGGGAAATAAAATCAGCCACTAAACAGGATGCCATCCTTCGCAATGAATGAAATAATGTAACTTCTCTCCTGATGCATGCAAAACGTTGAACCAAATTGTTGGAAGCAGACAGATCATATGATTATCAATTATTATTTATAATTATCACACAAGAAATATAAAGATTAGAGAAATAAGGAATGGCATGAGTTACCTTCACTTAGGTCATCAACTTGAGAAAGATCATCAGCATCTCCATCTGTATCACTGGAATCGTCTCTGTCACTGGAATCGTCTCTGTCACTCTCAATGCCTTTGGCATCGCTCTCGTCATCTTTAACAGGCGATTTGGGTTTTGGAGGAGGCACAAAACTGGTTGTTGTTGACCTTCTCCGTGAACTTGAAACAATGTTACTCATGTCAATTCCTTCAAGTTCTCTGGCTCTGGCTTTTCTCTTTCTGACTTCTTTGATTTCTGGTGCATTTAAATTAAAGTGCACAAAAGACATTAAATATGATTATATAAAATACGGAGTACTATTCAGAGAAAACAGCTCTATGGTACCTTACTGCACTACCGAACAATAAAAATGTTCACGAATTACTAGTTATTTGGTTGTTTTTCTTTCTAAATATATCTCCAAACCCATCCTCGCCCTTGACCCCAAGGTGGGTGGACCTCATTAAAATTTACCCACACCCACTGTGTGTGGATACCCAACACATGTAACCACCACCTATATAATACACCCTCACCCTCCATTCAAAAAAAAATCATTCTAACTTGGCACACTTGTTAATGAAATGAAATTGTGTGCATGTGGCTGATTTAGAAATGAGAGAAGCTGTATCAACCACAACAAATTGTTCCTGAAAGAAAACAAGAATAGAAATATAGGACAACCCAAAAAAGAGGAAAGGAAAATTATAGGATAGATAGAGTAAGAAATATTTGTATGTTAATGACTCGAACAAATCCAGACTCAAGTAAAAAAAAAGTTAAAATTAAATTGTAACTTGAATACTCCCTCCGTCCCAAAAAAAATTCCCACGTTCTTTTACAGAGCTCCCAAAAAACACTTTTTATCTCATCTCTTTTTAACGTCATGGTCATGTGACTTGCAAGATTTCTCTTTCACTGATAAAAATTTCAACCAAACACTTTTCCCTTTTCTTATACACGGGAAAATCACACTAGGTCATGTTTTTTTGACGGATAGAGTACATTAAAACGAAATTCAACTGATGCTTAAAATTGAACTTCATGAAAATGATCTCGCTCCAGATATGGTTCATGATAGGGAGCAATAGCATCGTTTGATCAATGTAACCAACCCCACCTAGTGGGATAAGGCTTTGTCGTGGTTGTAAATTAACAACAATAAACCAGTGGGTAAATCAAAGCTGCTAAGGGTCCATTCCGTTCAACTTATTTTTTCAACTTATTCTTATTAAAATCAGATCAGATAATCAGATCCAATGACCAAAAACAACTTTAAATTTAACTATAATCATGATTCAAATCAAATCCAATCAAATCAGTCAAACGGAACGCAACCTAAGTGTTACAAACTTACAATAGATCCATATACAGAGTATAATTAAATAGTCATGTGGCACATTCAACTTTTATCTCTTATTAACTATAGCAAATTCTTATCATGTTCAAATACTAGTTTTTGGTTTTAGTGAACATTCAGTGTGTTTTAAATTACATAAATTTTGATGAATACCACTAAATAAATTTAACTAAAAATTAAATTTTAATTTACTTCAGTAAAGCACTTGAGAGTCAAGAGTCAAGCCCAGTAATCTAGAAAATAAAATCTAAGAGTGGGTTTGATTTTGAAAATCTACCAACATCAAACAACCACACCCGAACTAGAGTGGGTTTAATTTATTAAATCTACCAAGATCAAACCACAAAACCCCTTGAGTTTCGGGTGAAAATCTGAGAGTTGAATGACAATTATCACCCATTCAGAAAAAATATTCGAACAAATACATTTATAGGGCTACTAGATCCACTTCTAATTGAAGGACAAGTTTGCAATTTTGTATCGAAACGTTGTGTCATGATGATTACCTTTCTCTGAAGGATGACTAGACAGTCCTTCTCTAGAGAGTATCTCTTCCAACTCCTTTATTAAGAAATCCTGCCGCTCATCTTCTGAAACCTGCTTGGCTTTCTTGTAAATGAAAGGTGGGATGCTATTTATTTTATTTGGATATTATTTGGAGGGAGAGGGAGCGGGGGAAGGGGGAGTAAGATTATTTAGTGCTTTTGGACCAAAAGTCGTAAACATAGGGACTACAAGATTAACTAAACAGGCATAGGCGAACCTCATTCCACAAGCTTTGATTATTGATTTCAATTTCTCTACAGCTTCTCCATATCCAGATGCTGACACTGCTTTCTTCTGTGTTATAGAAAGACGTGTTTTTTAGGATTGTATTTAATGGTCTACTGGAGCAAAAACAAATGTCAATAATTTGATAAAAAATATACAAACCTTTGCAGACATTGCATCTGTTGAACGGGACTGATAATTTTCAGACTCTCTCCTATCACTTTCTTCTGAATCATTATTATTTCCGGATGACTTCTTCACAACTTTCTGTTTCTTAGTGATATCATATTTGCTATCAGAACTTTTACGTTTCTTAGAGCTTTCAGAATTATTATTTTTTGCCCTTGGAACAGCCTTCTTAGCTGATTTGGTTTTATTCTCCCTGTCACTTTCACTGTTTGAAGAATCGGAAATCCCTTTAGTAATGATATTCTCTATAGGTTTGTTTTGCTCCTCGGATGATTTCTCAATAGTGCTTTTAGACGTTGGAACTTCAGAGGAATTCAATACCTGGTGGTAAAAATGGGATACAAAATTGATAACTACACAAAATGCATGGGAGGTTATAACATCGCTTATTTCTTTTTTGTCCTGGAATTGGGGTTTAAACATTTACCAACCTTGTCAAGTTCATCCCTTATGAACTTCTTGAAAGGATCAAGACTACTTTTTTCAAGGCCAATTTCCTCCTCCAGATATCGGCGAACACTAATCAGAGTCATTGCCCTTAAAACAAGCATGACAATCTTAATTAGTAGAAACAATTGAAATACATCAATATAAATGCGTATGAGTTAATGTAAGAAAGAGTAAACAAGGGAAGAAAACCATATGAAGGTATATAATATGACATAAACAAGAGGTTTTAAGTTGCACACTGAAATCCAAAATATCATACTCTAATTCGAGTGGGTTGTGAACAACTGATCCAACCTTGCCTCAGGGTACATACCTGTGCAGCACAATTCCTTTTGTTGGTATGGACTGATGCAGCTATAGTACAAGGTTTTGAAAGGTAAAATTAGACCTTGAGGCGGTCACCCTTTGTCTCATGGGCCATAAGCCTCAAGGCAAAATGAGGCATAATTAATAAAATAATCGAACAAAATAAACAAAACATTTTGTCCATTCTTTTGTGTTTGAGACGAGGTCTTATGGAAACAGTCTCTCTACTTCCGAGTAGGGTAAGGTCTATGTACACACCTGAAACACCCTCCCCAAACCCTACTTATGTGTGATTTTGCTGGGTTTTTTGTATTACAACAAAATAAACTAAATTACGATAAAATACATATTTTGTAAAGAAAATCACCAATACACATAACAAAAATAAAAAATACATGAAACAACATACAAATACAACAAAAAATCACAGAGCGGTGTAGTGCAGTATTGATAAGCGAAGTAGAGCAGATCCCCTTTTTGCAAAAATTGCTTTTTTGTGGAGATTGCATCGTCTAAATGTGGACTAAAAAACAAAACACACACACACACATTGTTCATTAAGCCCAATAGAATTGATAGTGTCCCAGCCTCCCAGGAACAACAAAAGCTCACAAGTCACGTAACCCATACTCCATTATTCTATTTGCACCTCATTAGCGTTTGCAACAACCAAACAAACAAAACAGTCGCGTTGTATGCAACGGAGCAACACCAGACCCAAGATAAGAAGAAGAAGAAACAAAACAAATGAAAACATGAAAAAAAAAGAGGCTACAGAAAACAAATAAAACAAAAATAAACGATGGAAAAATGAAGAAAAGGGGAGAATTTTAAGGTGTGTGCCTCGCCTCGCCTCTTCCTTGAACCTCTAAGCCTCTACCTGTCTCACCATTAGCACAGCCTAAGTCTCTGCATCCCAACTAAAGGCTTTAGCCTCTGAGACTTAAACGTCCCGCCTTTGCGCCTCAAGGCAGGGCACCTCAACCGCCTTTGAAAACCATGCTATTAAAGGCAAATAACATTTTAGACAATTATTAACAAGCATACTTTAAGTTAATCACACTCAAAAATATCAGCTTATGTACTTTAAGTTAATTGCAGTTTAATATTTTAAGAAACATACTCTGCATTAGCCCTAAAATAAGCAGCTCTTTCCAAAATGGCTCTCTTTATGGAGCTTTCACTAGCCTTGGCATCTTGAACATCCGCCAATGTAGATTTGGAATCTGTGGCACCCAATATAGGACACTCGTCCATTTTGTTCTCATCTTCAGCACCAGAACCTTTTATAGTTTTCTTTGTTTTGTGCTCTTCAGGGGACTTTTCCCCCTTACGCTTAGTTAGAGAAGTATCTTTCCCCAGGCATTCTCCTGAATCTTTTGGACCGCTATCTTCATTGCCACTCTCCAAATGCTAGCATATACAACATAACACAAAATGAGTATATGTGATCCGACAAAAGGACAAGGTTGAGGGGAATGAACATGTGCTCTCCCTCCCTCCCTCCCTAATCGGTTGGTCGGTGGCTTAGTCGTCTATTAGTAGTCCAAAGCTGCCTCATTCGTATTTAGGTCATTTTAAAAAAAACAAAAACAAAACCCTAACGTGATTTAACCTACACCTCTTTCACTTATTTTGTTATGTGGGATATTTTTAATTGTTTTCAAATGCTTATGTTTATTTCCTAAATATCTTGCATTAGGTTTAATCTTTTGCTTTAGCATGTCACATATTGATGATTGTGATCTACCTTATATTTAATAAATTGAGCATCACATAAAGTATACTTTATAAATAAGAATAAAAATAAAAAATATACTTTATAAGCTTTTCCTTAATATTCATGCATGAAAGTATGTATCTATCCGATGCATAATTGCCGCTTAGATGGATCCCTAATCAATTACGTGGTGTGAAGGTCTGTGGTTGAATCTCCTTGTCGCCTTAACAACCTTGCTAAGTGATCGAGACTGGATGGAGAATATCACATGAAAAGTGTGGGAAAACTGAAAAGGCAGCAAAGACAGCCACTCGATGAGGCGGGAATTGAAACTAGGTGGAGAATCTCACACTAATGAATTTTAGGTTGTATTTTAGAAATCAGAAAACATCTAGAGCATTCACACATGTTTTCAAGAAATGAAACTGTAACATGACAAAAAAACTTTTGCATAGCAATATCAGAGTTTGATTGGTACCAAGATGAATGTAAGCAATAATTGCTATATTTATGAAACGAGTACCTGATTAACTAAATTCATAAAAGTAAAAGACAGACTACGCGATATGTTTTTTCAAGTATAATTTTATATTGATTTTTTGTGTCATATTGATGACAAATATTCTCTTGAACCAAAAAAATTACTCAAATGTAAAAAAAAATCACCTCTTCAAGGAATTTCTTGATGAATCTTTTATGTACATCTAATGAATACTTCTCAATGTCCAAGTCATTCTCGATTAACCTACGAACTTTCTCCAAAGTCAAGGATCTGCATCCAACAAGTAGATCAGAAAATGAGAAAGCAAGTTCTTTAAGATTGTACAATAAGGCTGGAGCTGCAAAGAGGGTATCCAGTGCCAAAGCTCCCAAACAATGTGGTACAAAGAAGGGATAATCTAGTCCACCTTTCACATTAATTTTGCAATAATGCAATGAAATTGATTAAAACCCTAGTTTGCCCTTCATATTACGATGTCATTGGGTTAACAAAACATGTCACTCGAAACGATTGGAGATTTTAAATAAGTCCTTGGGTGAAAAAATTGCATGTTAAATTTCCTAAATCCCTCATCTATATATCCAACAGATTCAATCATTCAAATAGAAAACAAGAGAATTTGCCAAAGGCAAGATACTGCAATAACAACAACAACAACTAATACACAGCCTAGATCCCCATTAATTTTCATTATTCATTCTGATTTTGTTACCCTGTTATATTGTGTTCCCTACCATATTTTTTGTGCAGGTTGAGCTGGGGGTCTCTTGGAAACAGCCTCCCTACTTCCGAGTAGGGGCAAGGTCTGCGTACACACACCCTCCCCAGACCCTACTGTAGTGGGATTCAACTGGGTTGTTGTTGTTGTATTCATTCTGATTTTATGTGCTTCATAGTTCATACGAGCGTATAAAAAGACAAAGTGACCATACTCTGCATTCTTCTTGAAATAATGAAGACGAGAGAGGAGTGCAGTCAGTATCTGAGACTCATTGATCCCCTTGTGCTGCTCCTGCTTCTCATCCTCAACAACCATCTCCCCCTTTGTTGCCCAGCACTTTATATCCTACCTTTCTCTCTTAGCAATGCCTCAACTACAGACACCTTTACGCATTTTTCTAGTTTTTCCCACTGATAGAAAGTCATCATTAGAACATAGGAAAATATAGAGCATTAAATAGGGGCACAAAAATACATAAACTCAAAAGTTGAGACTTACACTGAGAGCCTTTGTTAAGTTTGTTAGAACATAAGAAAACATGGAAAAAAAGATATGGGCATAGAAATCCAGAAGCACAACAGTTCAGAAACAAACTCCAAAATAAAACAGCACGCACAATTAGGCAGAAGCAATCCAATCCATTTCTTGGAAATCATGTGTTTATTGAGTCTAAAAGCATATTAAAGTTTCCCAAAAGGTCTGATTAAGGCATAATAAATCTGGATGGCTATAAGTACTAAAAAACACTCCGCATGAAGTAGAACTATGTTTCTGCTGAGTTTTATATTGGTGGCTGGCAGGGGTTAGGCAGACTTTAAAATCAAGAGATACAGGGTGAATGGAAGTTAGTTGGGTTTGTTGTGTTTGTTAGGGTTATTACTTGGGGTAGCTGTTATAAATACCCACTATATCTCTAAAAAGTGTATCAATTAAGAAATGAAATAATATCTTCTCTCTCAATTCTATATCTCTCTTGTCTATCCCTCTACTCTCTATCTCTCCGTCTGTCTCTCTCAACTTCCTTCTCTGTTCTTCACTTCCGCAGCGCCATTTCCGTTGCAGAGCATCAAATCTCATTTCTCTTATGTAGCTTCCTTCGTCTGTATCAATGGTATCAGAGCCCTTTTGATCCGTGATCGATTGATTCGTGTGCCGCTGACTCTGATCAATCGATTGATCAATTTGGCCTTGTGTATGTGAACTCGATTTTGATCCAACGCAAGCTGGCCAGCACAAGATACAAATCAAAAATGGAAGAATTAATCAAAAGAATGTTTGAGCAACAACGAGAGTGGATGAATCGGCAGCTCCTTGACCAAAGAAAGATGATGAAAGAACGTGTTCAACTGTCAGCGATTCGATTGAAAGATCTGCAATCATCCAGGGCCTGCAATCAATCGGCAGGAAGAAATTTAAGGACACAGGGTGAAGGTATGAATCAGCCTCATTCCAATTCCAAGACTATTTTCCAGTGTTCGAAGGAGGAAACCCTAGGAAATGGATTATGAAGTGCAAAAGATATTTTGTTCTGTGTAAAATACCTGATAAGCAGAAAGTGAAATTAGCTGTGACATATTTGAATGGAGAAGCTGGGATTTGGTTCAACAGCTATGGACGCAATTGGGCCAATATTGAATGGGAGGAATTCATTATTGATGTCTGTACTAGATTCGATGATGTTGCACACAGTGTTGTGGTTAAAGATGTTTATAAGATGTGTCAGGATGGAAGCCGAGGACAATACACTGACTCATTTGAGGACACCAGGGTGGCATTAAAGAGACAGGAGAAGAGTGCCAAGCTTGCAGATTCTACAGGGTTTACCTCATCAATTGCATACAACTGGAGATCAGATGCTGCCAGATAGTGCCAAGCATGCGATGATCACCTTCATGTTGCTGATTTGAAAAATATTTTGGCAATGCTCCTTTGAGGACCAGATCCATTAGTGCGGCTCAAGATGGCAAACAAGGAAATGTAGAGGCAACTACTTCTGTTGACTCTAAATCAGTGAAGACGCCTAAATCATTGACTAAGGTCACTTACAATGTGGATTCTTGACTCTACAACAGCAAGATCCAATTTCCACCACGAAGAATTCTGAGGCTTATATTTGCTGACATAAGAACTAAAAAAAGAACAAATGGATGGGCTCATTACCGTGATAATCCATTTGAAGGAGAACATAAGCGTGAGATCAATGGGACTCTGCCCTTTCTGATTGAGATTCTAGGAGAAAAAAGAGATGTTCCAATGGAGATACCTGATTGGGAAATAATGGCTGGCAATGACTCATCCATTTCAGTTCATACTGTCCCTGTGAATATTAGGTGTCCAACTATAAGGATGACAGGGTCTGCAGGTAAAAAGGATTTACAGTTTTTGCTAGATTCAGGAAGTACCCACAGCTTCATTGATAACAAGCTGTCCAGAAAGTTGGGTTGTCGCCTGGAACCCATCAAGGCCTTGAGAGTAAGTGAGTAACAGTAGAAAAGGTGTACAACCGTTTTGTATGGAGATTGAATGCTTGGAAAAACCCCATGTCCTCAGGGGAGCTGAACAAAGGCTTGGCTTAGTAAGAAAGGGTCAATGGGCTAGAGATGTGAGAAATGTTGCCAAATGTGTTTGGGTACTTTAGATACTGTGAGATGGAACTTCACACAATTACACATGGATTTTGGCCATTTTGACAAAATAGATGTCCCTTGGGAAGCTAAGCAGAAACTCCATGTAATGAGGGCGGGGCAATGGGCTAAAAGTCTTGGCAATTTGACACAATTAGGTGGTGACCATCCTAGGTTAAAAGAGCATAAAGAGGTAGAAGGAGAAGTAACCCTTCCAATCAGCCCAGTACTTGAGACTTACACAGAGATTTTTGGCTCTCCAATCAGCCCAGTAAAGCCCCTACAGCAAGAGCTTGCAGGAACATGTGCTTCATCTCAAAGAGATATTGGGCTATTACAGGAGGTTCATCAGACAGCCTGCAGCTCTTAGTAAACCTTTAACTTACCTACTGCAGAAGGAAGCTTTCCATTGAGTCAATAAGGTAGATATTGCTACAAAGCATCAGCCATCAATTAACCTACTACTACTAGCCACCAACACAGAAAAAGGCAATAACTCGGCCAGGAAACAGTGGTTGATCCCTTGGATAGAACCACAACAAAAGGTGCTATGCACTGGGCCAATCTCTACATGATGTTACTTCAAAGTGGGCCGAGGATAACACTGTTAGGTTTCGAGTAATTCAACCTTGAGGACAAGGTTGTCCTAAAGGGTAGTATGATAGAGGGTAAATGGAAGTTAGTTGGGTTTGTTGTGTTTGTTAGGTTTATTACTTGGGGTAGCTGATATAAATTCTCACTCTATCTCTAAAAAGTGTATCAATTAAGAAATGAAATACTATCTTCTCTCCCAATTCTATCTCTCTCTCGTCTATCCTTCTACTCTCCATCTCTCCCGTCTGTCTCTCTCAATTTCCTTCGCTGTTCTTCACTTCCGCAGCGCCATTTCTGTTGCAGAGCATCAAAGCTCATTTTGCTTATGTAGCTTCCTTCCTCTCTATCATCAAGTCCTTTAACATTGAAATCTACACTCCAGCGGACACTAAAAACAGGCTTGACCCGTTGAATAAAGAGACTTGAAATAAATCTCAAACCCAGGGCAAGCAAAGTTCAAGCGCAATGATTCAGAAGTGCCAAAATTAGGTCATTTGCACATTAAAACATTAGTTTTTTTAAAGAAGAAGCGGTAACTAGTAGCAGACTTGATACCTTCGCGGAGAGACAGCTTCAAGCTTCTTCTCAGTGATACTGAGTCCAAACTACAGATTCGTAGCCAGTGACCAGAAGTTCGACAAAGGAATGTATGGAAAATTCCTGCTTTCTGCGACTAGGGTTTTACCTCCATTTTCCTTAGTCCGTATTTTATTGCCCGGGACACGAGGGTAAAAAAAGAACTACTGCGAAAGATTGCCCAATATATATACTAGCATGAAAAGCACTTTGTGCGTTTGGTGCCCAACATTGAAAGAAAATTACAAAAGTAAAATGTGTGACTTTGTATGGTGCCTTAAAATTGTTCTAGACTTTGACCTAAAAGACTTTTAATACTCCCTCCCTCCTATAATGATCTTCCCAGTTCGCAGAACGAAGAAAAATCCCAAATTTTTTCAATCTATTTTATTTAAATATTGGTATAGAAATAAAAAATAAAACATACATATTTAAAAACTACATCAAAAGTTTAACAAAACAAGTGGTGACAAGAATATTTTATTTTATCATATACGCCATGAAAAAACACAAATAAATATAAATTTCCGTGAAGTTGGAATAGTGCTCTGGGAAGATCATTATAGGACGGAGGGAGTACTTCGTAGATTTAAACTTTGCATCATGTAACTAGAGGTGCGAGTGGTGCCCGGGGGGAAATGGTGAAACCTATGTTTGGATTGCTACTACTATGTATACTACTCAAAGCCTCAAACCAAATACAAGCGGGTTGGTCTAAAAATTTATACTTTTTCTCTCAATTTAGATCAAGCGGTGTTAAGCATCATACTGCACGATGTGTTTAAGACGTAGTCTTATACAAAATGGCACAATACCATTCCGACCATGACAATAAAAATACCAAAGATTCCACCAGCTGAAATAGTCATGAAGGAGGATATATCCAAAGGCTAACACAAGGCATGTTTCAGATCCGATGTCCTAATACTTGGTATGTCACTGGAGATGTCTTCCTAATCACAAGAAAAGTACTGAAGTTCTCAGAAACGGATACTGAGAAAGCTGAAACAAAGAATGTCTGTCACCAGAACTTAAAAGTGTTAACTGGTTTTGCAATAATTATAGACATATTTAGGAAGTATTAAATGTATTGTATTCCTTAACAGCACTTTTGGAGTGTAGTTGGATGCAAACACATACGGAGTACTTATTTGATTAAAACCTATCATCAAAAAGTCCAGTAATAAGCAGACTAATTGCATGATAAGGGCACGATTGGTAATGAAGTTGTGTCTCATCTGGGTAAGACTGGTTAAGATACCCAAAGAGTTGGCAACAAAAAATAACAAGAGACGTGTATGGTAACATTTCGACCTTGAATTGACTTTTAATCTTAAGAGACATTTGAGAGTGTGTGTGCGCGCACACACATGTGTGCTGTGTTTACAAGTAAGCCCCTGATTTATAATTTCACATCCTGGTCTTCAAATCATGTAAGGGATCTTGGAATCTCACTCCTGATCTTTTTGATGCCTAAATCATCTATGATGAAAGTTTTAGAATTGCCACTATTTGTTTTTTTTTACAATTAGGGCCATTCTTTTGGTTGCTCAGTAACACACACATAAGGAGATTGAATATAATTTGTGCAATGCAATCGTGATAATGGATGGTAAAGATAGAAAGAGCCCAACAAGTTGAGCTATAAATTGATAACTGATGCACGTCCAACACCAAAGAAAAGGACACCCAAGGCAACCTCGAATAATCTTACTTCTTTCCTTTTTTGAACATTCCAAAATAATCTTCACTCTCCTTAACGGTCTGTTTGGAATGGGAAAAATGATTTCTAGAAAATGACTTCTGGAAAATGAGTTACTCCGTATTTTCTAATGGGATTTTGTAATATTCATTAGTTTTTAAAAAGGAAAAAGTGAAAAATGAATTGTAATTTTATAACTTCCAATGATTTGCTATTAGCAAAGTCTATTAACTAAATACACATGACTACATGAGCATTTTATTAGATGTTATTAATCGAGACCCAGCAATTAACATAAATTAGGAACAGTAGAGCAAAGCAATAAGGTAGAGCAGATGGAAAGAGATAAAGAGGAAAACTATAAGACAATAACTAAAGTGCTCCCCTTTATCCATCTCTAACACTAGAAATAGAGAACCCTATTTCTTAAAAATGAAATAAAAATAATGTTTGAATCCAAAGTAAATAACACACCACAATGGAGAACCCTATTTCTTAATTTCCTAACAAGAAGCATAAAATTCAATTCCAAAGAACCAAATAGATATAGGGAAGCCTAATGGATTGTTTTAATTTTTGAATTTAAAAAAAAATTGAATAAGCTTCAAGAAAGGGAAAGAGAACCTTAAAGCTACTTTAAAAACAAAATAATGGCGAGCTCACATAGAGCATTATATTACGATTCAAAAATATCACTATACTCCCTCTGTCCCTGTATTTGTCCACTTTTCCTTTTTTGGACGTCCCACTGTATTTGTCCACTTACCATTTTTAGTAAATCCTAAAATTTAAAAGGTCATTTTTGCCCTCCCTTTTTAATTTAACCCACCCCACCCTCGGCCCTTTTTTCTCAGTGCCACGTACTCCTTATCTACTCCATACTCTTTTCATATTCCCATTTTTCTAGATCTATTCCAGATCTCTGTCATCCTCACCCTTGCTCCTCCTGTTGCTTAGATCTAGCCTAGATCTTTGTCATCTTCATCCTATTTCGACCATGGAAGCTTCATACACTGAGTTGAAATTATGTTCTATCATCCTTGAAACTCCACTCCCGAGCATGGGATCTCCATTCTCTAAGTTTGACTTGTGTTCAATCATCCCTGAAACTCGAGAATCAGGTATGGCCGGAGAGAAGGCGATGGCCGAAAGTTTAAATTGAACAACCTCCGTGCATGTGTCGTTGTTTGGTATTGAAATGGGCTTTCTTGATTCCATTTGTTTCTTCGCAGCTGCCCATAGCCATTGGACAACTTTTAACCTTATGCAATGCTCTGCTGCCAACTTCTGCATGACACCCCTAGCTGGTTTTTTATTTTTTATGTGCTGTAAAATCACTTGAAAGATGTATGCTCTTTGTTCATCACAAAGCGTGTGGGTATGTTTTATTGTTGGCGTGTTTTGTGTTTCAAGTTCCAGTAAGGTGGGATCTTCCATGAGTGAAAAAAATGAATGGAAGAAAAAGATGGATGAAAAAGGTGAATGAAAGAAAAGATTAATGGAGAAAAATGTTAGTTAATGGGTGATGATTTGGAGAAAAAGATGGAAGAATAAGGAGAATGGAAGAAAAGCACGGTGTTAAGCTTAGTCTAGATTGAAAGAAATACACCTTGCACTTAGATAGATTTGGAGGGAATTAATTTTTTAGTTTGGATCCAAATTTTTGTAATCATGACATCCACCAAATCTCCATGCGAATTGGTATGGGCATTGTACTTTAAGAATATTTTAATCATAAAATAAGAACCCCTTTTTAATGGAATGACGTGTGCAGTGGATGGATGGAGGGTTTTTTTGTCAATTTGATAGCCCCTCCCCCACTTTTTTGGTTTTTGGTTCAAAAAGAAAGTGGACAAAGAGAATGGGACAGAGGAAGTATAAGAGATGAAGAAGTTGATTTTAGAGTTAAACTAAAAGATGGAAGATATTATACTATGTGATGGTGTAAATTACTTGACCGATCAAACTATACTAGACCGGGTCTAGAATAGTTTGCTTGATTTGGCAAAGTAAGAAAGGTAAAAACTCGTAGATTGACCGGGAGGACTTTAGGTGGAACACCTGTAGCCCAATTTATATTATAATGGAGAATGCACGGGTGCTTTTACAAGGGAGTTTAGAGAGAATGAATTCGGATCCCCTTTCTGAGGCTTACAAGAGGTATATATACTAAGCTATGGGGACAAGACCACGTGCGCCCACGTGGGGGCACGATGCTGATGTGGTGCGAGGTGACTGGTTTCGTCCTTGAGCTGCCTTGTCGCCTTGCGAGGGGTGTTGTGCCCTTGTCGTGTTCTGGTTTGGAAAAGTTCCTTTGGCATCTCCATCGATTCTCCAGTAATGTCAGTCACAACAGTCCAAACCCTTTTGGACTCTTCCTGCCGACACCCTCAAATCCTCGGAAACTCTACCGGTTGATTAGCTAGCTTTGAAGGATGGAATTAGACGATAGAAAAGTTTGACCGGTATACTATCCGAAGTGTACTGGTCAACCTTTTGGTAAACCATCTATCCCCTTTGCCGACGATTTAGGTCCTTTACTCAAGTTTAACCTCTTTGACCGGTCAATTATTTGGTTCTATCCTTTGACCAGTCATGGGTGAGATACACCCATCAATAAGCCCTCCACTTCTCGGTTATGCAATTTTGTCATAAGCGGGAAGTAAAAATCTGAAACAGGACTTCTAATTTCGAATTTCAGCTTTTCCCGCCCAAGGATTCGAATTTAAAAATTTGAATCCGGACACGTGTCGCGCCTCAGCTATCCGTTCTGAATCGCTGTCAGCCCGTCCGTTCATCTTCCCACGCGCCATCATTGCGCCGCCTGACGCGGCGCGCCCTCGAGTGGCCACGTCGCCCGTTCCCTTCCTTCCTCGCCTATATAAAGGGCTCCGCCCCATTCATTTCTTCACTTCTTCTCGCGCGTCTCCTGAGTTTTACCGGTCAAGCTCCTCTTCTTTTGCCTTCCAGCCCTCCGAGTCAAGTAAGCCTCCTCTCTCATTAGCTTTTCTTTCCGTTCTTCGTTCCCTCTCCCAGTTATGCCTTCCCCTGGTAGTCATAAGATCTCATCCTAAGATGATTCCTCATCTGAGGACTCCACCTCTTCTTCTTCGACCGGGCGTTACTCCTCGGATTCCGCACCCGGTCAGATCCCCAACCCTTTCGTACCTGAGCCGCAGCCTGTGAAACAAATGCCCGGTCAGGTTGCTGCGGAAGGGGAGGAACCGGTCGACAACGAACTGGGTCCTTATGACCCAGACACCGAGTCCTGGGAGGAGTGGGAAGAGCGGCTCCGAACCGCCGGTTACTTTCCACTCCCTACATATTATATCCTCAACATTTCCTCCCACGTATCCAAAATTGCCCTGAATAAAATCCGTAGGAGGCTCCCGGATGGTTATACCCTCCTTTACGAGCATGACTGGCCTAACATCATAGAGCCCCACCGGGAGGATAGGATAGGGTTTCATACGATTTCCCTGGACGCGGGCATTGTTTTTCCCCTGCGCCCCCTCCTTACTGAAGTTTGCCATGCGTTTAGGATTCTGCCCGGTCAGATAACTCCTAACGCGCATCGTTACCTGCACTCCTTTGTAAATATTTTCTCCCACCACAAAATAGACCCTTCATTGCGTCTTTTTCTCTTTTGTTTCGAAGTCCTACCGGGTGGGGCCGGTTGTGAGGGCTTCGTGTATTTCAAAGGCCGCACCGGTAGGAAGTTCATTTCTGATGTCCCCCAAAGCAACCGGGGGTGGAAAGAAAAGTTCGTTTTTATCGAGTTTCCCCCATTTGTTACCCCCCTAGCCGGTCTAAAATGGAATGACCACCTCCTCAACCATGAGTACACCTTACCGGCCTCCTCCCCCGATCTCGAAGCGAGTGTTGAGATCCTTCTTCGTGGTGATCCGTTCACCGGGAGGAAGTACAATTATGGAAGCTGGGTCTGGAGGGTCGAATCGGGTGGTGAGGGTACCTCCCCGGCCCATGACGCAGCGGGGCGCGGGGTACCCTCCCCGGGCAACACTGCGGAGGCTGAGGGCAACTCCCACCCAGGTATTCCTCGTTTCTCTTTCGTCTTTTATCTAACCGGTACCTTCTCTCATACTTAGCACCTTTTTGTTGGTTCTTGTAGACATGGAGTTCGAGGAGTTTGCCATCCCCGAAGAATAGCCAGAGAGGGAAGCCGGTGATTCCCAAGTTCCCGCTGCCAGAACTTCCACGGTCAACCGCGAGACCGTGGAAATTCTCGATGAGGATGAGCCCGCGGATGACCGGTCGAAGGAGAAGGCCAAGGAAAAGGTCGGTCGCCGGCAAAAGAAGGTGGCTACCACCCATCCCTCCTACGCCAAGAAGAGGGCGAGATCGGATTCTGAGCCGGCTTCCCAGTCCATCGAAGAAGCCTTCGTCAACCTAGGCCTAAGGCTAAAAGAGGTAAGCCTTACCTTTGTACCGGTCAAAGTCTTCTCCCTGTACTTTGATGAGAGCTTAACCGGTATGTTTATGTGTGCAGGCAGGGGAGATCGGGCCATATACGGCTGAACGGCTGGGGATGGGCTCTCCCACAGAGTTTGCCCGGTTGAAGAAGGAAAATGAGGAGATGGCTCACATCCTGAAGAGCCAGGAAGATGAGCTTATCCGGCTCACTGGCCTGACCGGGACAATGAAGGCGGAGATCTCCCAGCTTAAGGACGAAAATGGCTAGCTCATGGACGAAGTTTTTGTGACAAAGAGGGAGATGGCGCTGAAGGAGCAGAACTTCCCCGGTCGTGCAGCTGCGTGGGTGCACGAGAACAGAGCCGAAGCCGCCCGGGTGATGACGGCAAGCCCGGATGCTACCATGGAATCCTTCAGGCTTCTTTACCGGGAGCCTGAAGGGAGGAAGATGATTACCGCTATAGGGTCCTTCGGGTTCAAGAGCGGTCAGAAGAAAGACCGGGCTGCCTGCCATCGGATTTTGAAGAAAAGAGACCCGGAGTTCACCGCAGCTTCTTACGGCGTGGCTCCCATCCCGGAGGAAGAGCCTATTCCCCCTTTCCCCTTAGATTAAAACTCCCCGCCCTTGACTGGTTGCTTTGTAAACTTGAAACTTCCATTTCCTCGGGGATGCCCGGTGTATCTGTAAACATTTAACATGCTTGTTCCGTTTGAATGCCATGTTTAATTTCCTTACCGGTTAATCTTCCATATCTGCTTGCTTGTTGATTTATACTTTGCTTTTGCTTTTTAGAATACCATCATAGAAATTCTGACCGGTACATAAATCAGGCCACTTCTCAATTGTTTTCGACCGGTGGAACTTCAAAGTTCTCTTTGGTTACTTCATCTGAAGGATTAGCTCGAGTAACTTTGACTGGTTAAACTTCAATTTTTGCTTTTCGAACGTCTTCACCATGGTGGCCAACTTAAAAAGTTTGACCGGCCGAACTTTACTTTGGCCTTTTGGATAGCTTCACAAATTCTTTGGTAAAGTTTACTTTGACCGGTGAATTCCCACTCCATGGTTTGACCGGTCAACTGCCTTGCCTTCCGATGGGTGTAGAACTTTCGAAGTTCTGCTGTGCCCATACCCAACCGGGGTATTCTTTTTTTTTTACTTGACCGGTAGGTTGTAGATGGAAACACCTGTAACCTAGTAATTCTTGAAGTATCCTTAACCGGTAAGAATACTGGAGATTTAACCATGTCGAATGGTTTCGAACCCTCTCCAAGGTTCAAATGCACCCTTCTTCCAGGGCCCCCTCTTCCGGGTGATTAAGTCTTTTGATGGCCCTTTGATTTCTACCATTCTGGGAAGGCCTTAGCTCACCCTCCCGTTCAAGTCTTCCCTGAGAAGGGGGAAACAGGATCGCCATGGTGGACGATCCCCTTTTATTTCTTTTAATGGGCATCTTTTAGTCCCCAATCAATTTGACGGCGCCGGCCGATTCCCCGACACCAGTCAAACCTCATGGGCCCGTGTAAGTACGGTTCGAACCTTCTTCCAGGTCCAGCCCTCTTGCAGGCATACCCTCTTCCGGGCCCCTCTTCCGGGTTTTTTTTATTATACTGAGCAAGACCGGTGTAGTAACCAGCGTGCCAGGTCCGGGCATGTGTCTCAGTTGGCTTATCCAAGTGGATTCGATCCACCCAGGAAGCCCTCCTAGGATAGGTTCGACCTATCAATTCTGCCGCTACCAAGTAGAGTATCGAACATCACTTTGATTGATAATGTGGTTAGGCCTCGCCTAGTATTACAATCATTTGTAGAACTTGCGAAGATGGGAATTCCAAGTTCTTTCTACCGGTACACCATCTAAAGTTTCTAATCGATACGTTCCTGGTCGAATGATGGCTCTAACCCTGTATGGGCCTTCCTAGTTTTTTTCCAGCTTTCCTCCATCCCCAACTTGGAAGTACCGCGGCCCAACCTTGTTGTCATGGTACTTTTTCACAACTTGTTGGTATGTACTCATTTTAACTTCCGCGGCCATCCTCCGCTCTTCGACCAAGTTGAGTTCGGCCAAGTGATCTTCTTCATTTTGTTGGGGTTGATAATTTGATTCCCGAAACGTTGGGAATTCAGCTTCGATGGGCAGCCTTGCTTCACACCCATAGGTTAGGGAGAATGGAGTTTCCCCGTGAGCCCTCCTGGGTGTTACTCGGAATGCCCATACGATGTGTGGGAGCTCTTCCAGCCACTTGTTTCCTGCCTCTCCCAGCCGTTTCTTCAAACCATCTACAATAGTTCTGTTGGCGTCTTCGACTTGGCCATTTCCTTGGGGGTACGCCACCGAAGAGCGATTGTGCTTGATCCCGAAGCCCTCCAAGTATTCGGTGAATCTTGGATTTCGGAATTGCGGGCCGTTGTCAGTGATGAGGTTCATGGGCGCTCCAAACCTCGTGATGAAGTTCTTCCAAATGAATTTCTTGCATTGTTGCGTGGTAATGTTGGCCAACGCTTCGGCCTCGATCCATTTGGTGAAGTAATCGATGGCTACGATCACGAACTTCTTCCCTCCTTGGGCGACCGGGAATGCTCCGATGATGTCAACCCCGAATCTAGCGAATGGGATGACGTTTGATACGGGGTGATAGTAGGTCGCCGGTCTACCCGGATACTTGTAGAATACTTGGCACGTCCTGCATTTCTGGGAAAGCGTACGAGACATTTGACGTACCTTTCACAATCCTGGACGATTGTTGGCCAGTAATACCCCAATAGGATGATGCGCTGGGAAAGCATACGAGACATTTGATGTGCCGCGCATACGCCTTCGTGGACCTCTGCTATGACTCGCTCAGCCTCCCGGTTGGTTAGACATCTCAGGAGTGGCCCCCCAAATGCTCTTTTATACAGCTTTCCATCAAGAACCTGGAATCGGGGTGCCCCGAGCTTCACTTTTCTTGCCCGGTCATCTTGTTCTGGCAAGCTCCCATCCATCAAATATTCCATCAGATCATACATCCGATGGTCATCCGCCCCGACCAGTTTTGACCGGTCATATTGGCTTCCGGCCGTTATAGCAGCTACTTCCAATTTTTCGATGCTTGCACGGTCAAGGATCTCTACCCGGGCAAGTTTTGAAACATGCTCGGGAGCATACTGCGTCAACTTGGAGAGAAGGTCTGCATCCGCGTTTTCCGCCCGGGGAATTTGGGCGATCTTGAACTCTTCGAAGCCTTTCAACAGGGCAAGTACAAGGTCCTTGTATTGTGCCATGCGTTCTTCCCTTGCTTCCATGTTACCGGTCACCTGCCCAACTATCAGGCTAGAGTCAGATTTGATACTGACCCGGCTGATTTTCAGGGCTTGGGCAAGTCTGAGCCCTCCAGCCAAAGTTTCATACTCTGCCTCATTGTTTGTCAGTTTGAAGTTGAAGACGATTGCATGGTAGATCTTGAACCCTTCTGGGGTGGTGAACACGATACCACCCCCGTATCCTCTAGGACCGGATGCCCCGTCGACTGCCATCTCCCACCATTGCTCAGTGGGCTTGTTGACCGGTAAGTCTGGAGTTAGACCGGTCATTTCTACTAGGAAGTCAGCAAGGGCTTGTCCCTTAATTGCTGACCTTGGCCGGTACTCAATTTGGAATTGAGTTAACATCATCGCCCACTTCACCATCCTCCCGGAGGATGTTGAATTTCGCAACACTGCACCCAGCGGTTGGTCAGTCAAGACTTCTACCGGGTGAGCTTGGAAGTAGGATGTTAGCTTTTTTGCGGAGATGAAAAGCGCATAGGCCGTCTTTTCCATCGCCGTATATCTACTCTCAGCTCCGTTTAATGCTTTGCTCACATAATAAATGAGCTTTTGCGCCCCATCATCTCTTATTAAAACGGAGCTTACAGCATTTGGAGAAATTCCCAGGTACAGATACAGAGTTTCACCCGGTTTGGGTTTAGACAATACAATATCCGACGCTAGGTACTCTTTCAGCTCCTCGAATGCCCTCCGGCATTCCTCGTCCCATGCAAATGTGTTGGCCTTCTTCAGAACTTTGAAAAAGGGCAGGGATCTCTCAGCTGACCGGGAAAGGAACCGACCGAGGGCCGCTAAACGACCGGTCAACTTTTGAACATCCCTAACGGAGGTAGGGGCTTGCATTTCAGTGATGGCCCGGATTTTCTCTGGGTTAGGCTCTATTCCTCTCTTGGTCACCATGAATCCCAAGAACTTCCCGGTACGAACCGCGAAGACGCATTTCTTAGGATTCAGCCGGAGGTTGTACCTTGCCATGATATCGAACGTGGCTCGCATATCAGGCGGGTGGTTCAGAGATACCTGGCTTTTGATCAACATGTCGTCGACGTATGCCTCCATGGTCTTTCCCAGTAGTGGCTTGAAGAGTTTGTTCACCATGCGCTGGTAGGTTGCCCCCGAGTTCTTCAAGCCAAACGCCATTACCCGGTAGCAGTAGGTTCCTTCGAGTGTGAGGAATGACGTCTTCTCTTCATCTTCCTTGGCCATGTAGATTTGGTGGTAACCCTTGAAGGCATCCATGAAACTTAGGAGTTCGCACCCCGCAGTTTCGTCCACCATTTGATCTGGACTGGGAAGGGGGTATGAATCCATCGGACAAGCCTTGTTCAAGTCCGTATAATCCACACACATTCTTCATGTGTCGCCCTTGGGAGCAAGAACAACGTTAGCCAACCAATCCGGGTATTTGACTTCCCGGATGTGACCAACACTGAGGAGGTCCTTCACTTCCTTCTTGACGAACTCTCGCCGGTCACTGGCCAGGTACCGCTTCTTCTGTTGTACCGGTCGACTTCCCTCCCTCACGGCCAACCGGTGGCAGATAACAGAGCGATCTATCCCGGGCATATCCGCCACGCTTCATGCGAATATGCCCCCGTATTCTTGGAGGACCCGTGTAATCTATGCCTTGAGATCCTCGGGGAGATTAGCTCCAATTCTGACCATCCTCGAAGAATCACTCGGGTGAAGTTTGATTTCCACCGTCTCGGCCTCGGGCTCCAATTTCTCCCGGGTCTCCCCTTTTGTGATCTCTTGGGAGATGACATTGACCCCCGGGCGTTCCTCTGGTCGCCCTTCACCTCACCCACACCACCTGGAGTGTGGAACTTCATGCATAAATGAGGCATGGAAATCACCGCCCCGACTCTATTGATGCCTGGCCTTCCAAGAATTGCGTTGTGGACGCAATTGATGTCCACAACTATGAACCGCATTTTCTTCCACACGGTCTTTTCACCTGATCCTAGTTCGACCGGTAGAACTATGGATCCTTCAGCTTCAACGGTGTCCCCCGTGAAGCCTGAGAGAGGGGTTTTGAGGGGTTCAAGTTGTGTCCGACACAACCTGAGTTTTTGGAAGGTCTCTAGGTATAAGATGTTGACACTGCTGCCGGTGTCAACAAGTACCCGGGCGACATCCACCCCATTAATGTCCATGGTGATGACCAATGGATCATTGTGATCTTCACCGGTAGGAGGGAGATCCCGGTCAGTAAAGACGATAGGCTCCCTCCTAGTATGTTTACGCTTGGGCGGTTCAGCAATTACCTCTCCAACGTAAATGCTCCGGACCTAGTTCTTCCGCTGCGCGGCTGAATCTCCACCCTCGGGTCCGCCGAAGATCATGCCGATGTGCTCTTTTTCGGGAGCAGGTTACCGCTCCCTTGGCCGGTTATTCCTCCGCCGGTCGTTGTCTCGGTCATCCCCTGGGGCAGTTGGCCTAACCCATTGATGACTCTTCACCTGGCTTTCTGCAAGTAATCTTTGCCCAGCTCTCCACTGTCGATCATCTGCCGGATGACCCCCTTAACACTTTTGCATTCGGAGGTGTTATGGGAATCTGACCTGTGGTACGAACAATAGGTGCCCGACCACTGCCGCCCTACTTGACCGGTATTGTTTTCTGGAGGAATGACCGGTGCTTTCTGGACTTCTTGGCATTCTTCCGTATTGACCACTCGGATGACCGGGTCATAGTGGTGCCTCGGCCGGCTAGGTCCCGGTGCTTCTTCCTTCTTGACTTGCACCGGCTTGGGCTTGTGACCATTCTCAGCTTCTCTCTTTGCCCGGAGCTGGGTTCCAGCTTCAGCAAACTCCCATGCGGTGTGGTAGGCCTCTTGATACGTGGCTGGGGGTTTCCGGCAGAACTCCTTGTATAGTTCCCCAGCATGCAAGCCATTCAAGAGGAGGGATAAGACGGTCTTGTCATCCATCTCTTCCACCTTGTCTACCTCTTCCTTCCACCGGGTAAGGAACTGAGTAAGGTTCTCAGACTCCCTCTGCCCGGCTGTACTGAGATAGGTGAATTTCTTCCTCTTAGTACAATTTTCCTGGAACTTGGCCTTGAATTTTTAGGCCAAATCACTGAACGAGTCAATGCCTCCCGGGCGAAGCTTATTGAACCATCCAGTGGCTCGGTTCCGCAAGGTCTGGAAGAAAAGTAGGCACTTTTCTTCATCGGTGCAACCGTTCATGGCCGCACTCTGGTTGAAGGAGTCCAGATGGATTTCCGGATCCTCCTTCCCGGTGAATCTAGGGGCGTCGATCTTAACCTTTCGCGGGAAAGGTGTCAAATGGACCCTTGTGGTGAACGGGGACCCTGCCAGGGGTTTGTCCCGGTCATTCTTCTCTCCGACCTTCTTCTCCAGCCTTTCCAATTTTGCCTCCATCTGCTGGACGCGGTCACTCGGGATGGTCAACCGGTTCGCCACCGGTAACCTGGGCTGGCTCTCTGCTTCCTCTTCTTGACGAGAGGCCCTCGTCCTCGCTGGCTCCTTCCGGTTAGACCGGGAGCGCCGGGTGCGGGCAGGCTTGGCCTCACGCACCTCTCCTAGCCTGGCGAATGCGCTGACATGGGTAACGCTCTGCCCCAGCCTTTGCTTGGCTGACTTCCTTTGGCCTTCCTCCCTATCCCCCACCCTTTCGAAGGCGGAGTTTCGGGAGGTCGCTGGCTGGATGTTTTTTCCTTTCTTCTTCTTGTGGGCCCTCAGAATGTCCCACTCGCCGTCATCACTCTCAATTGAGACGCAATGACCATCAGGAGTGATCTGCGGATTCGTAGCTTGCGGGAGACGCGACGGCCCTGCGGCGTTAAGTGCGCCGGTCAAGTTTACAGGGGCCATGGTGCTGACCAGCTAGGGCTGGAAAGGTGATGGATGCGGCATCGGCGTCTGGAACAACGTTACCGCCATCAGAGCTTGTAGGGGCATGGTTCCCGCGCGTGGAAGGGCGAATGGGAACATACCAGAGAGGAAAGGCATCCCCCCATTCTGTTGGCACATGGCCATGACCTGGCCAAAGCCCTGGATGGCTTGTAGGTTGGCTGGGTCATTCATGAACTGAGTCATGCTTGGTGGGAATGTTACCCTAGGTCTAGCGGAAGGGACGGGGGTCGCGAAGGGACTGATCACGCTCGCTGTCGGGACAGAGCTCAGACCCAGAGGCAACACCGGGGTTGAAATGACCGGTATGGTTGCAGCCACTAGGATGCTGGCACCCTCATTGGTGGCTTGCACCTAAGCGGGAGTAGCGTTGATTTGTTGGCTAGAAGACATTTCGAGTGGTGTTTTGGTGGGTAGGTTTGTGTTTAGGAGAAGAAACCTTAACGGTCCCACGGATGGCGCCAAAAATGATGGTGTAAATTACTTGACAAAGAGAATGGGACAGAGGAAGTATAAGAGATGAAGAAGTTGATTTTAGAGTTAAACTAAAAGATGGAAGATATTATACTATGTGATGGTGTAAATTACTTGACCGATCAAACTATACTAGACCGGGTCTAGAATAGTTTGCTTGATTTGGCAAAGTAAGAAAGGTAAAAACTCGTAGATTGACCGGGAGGACTTTAGGTGGAACACCTGTAGCCCAATTTATATTATAATGGAGAATGCACGGGTGCTTTTACAAGGGAGTTTAGAGAGAATGAATTCGGATCCCCTTTCTGAGGCTTACAAGAGGTATATATACTAAGCTATGGGGGACAAGACCACGTGCGCCCACGTGGGGGCACGATGCTGATGTGGTGCGAGGTGACTGGTTTCGTCCTTGAGCTGCCTTGTCGCCTTGCGAGGGGTGTTGTGCCCTTGTCGTGTTCTGGTTTGGAAAAGTTCCTTTGGCATCTCCATCGATTCTCCAGTAATGTCAGTCACAACAGTCCAAACCCTTTTGGACTCTTCCTGCCGACACCCTCAAATCCTCGGAAACTCTACCGGTTGATTAGCTAGCTTTGAAGGATGGAATTAGATGATAGAAAAGTTTGACCGGTATACTATCCGAAGTGTACTGGTCAACCTTTTGGTAAACCATCTATCCCCTTTGCCGACGATTCAGGTCCTTTACTCAAGTTTAACCTCTTTGACCGGTCAATTATTTGGTTCTATCCTTTGACCGGTCATGGGTGAGATACACCCATCACTATGGTTCAAACTTAAACATCACAACTGAAACTTCAGATTAACTTTTTTTACTGTTACATTATCCACATCTTTGTATAATACGCGCCCAGTGTGTATGTAACACCCTAATCCGTCCAGGTCTGCAGCCCCTTTTGGACTAAAATATTAACTTGGTAATCGTAATATTTAAAACTTTTCAAACACTTTTATTTATCACGATAGTATTTTTCATAATATAACAGTACGGAGTTTCAATATTGCGGAAGCTTAACAAATCATAATCACAAACATAATTTATTTTTGTATATCAATTCAAAATCATCACATCCATTCCGACAATCTCGCCTCCGTCTGCCTCCAGGATCACTTCACATTATTCTATCTATTCACCTGCGTGTAGCAAATAAAACATACTACACGCTCAGCGGTAAAGCTGAGTAAGCATATCTAATGCGTCAAACATCCATATAAACTGAATCTCAATTCACAATCAATTCATTTGATATCATGCACATAATATTCAGTCCAAATATTCAATAATCAATATTCAATTTTCAACATTCATTATTCAATCATTCAACATGTATATTCATCATTCATATTCACCATTTTTATTCATTATTCATCATACAATATTTATCATTTGTCCTTCAACAATATCCTTAAACTATTCTTAGTCTAAGGGCAATCTCTTTCATATTTATCAATCCTTAAACGAATTCTAGTTTAAGATATTTCTATTCAATTCTTAACCTATATTCTAGTCTAAGGTACTTTTATCCAATCCTTAAGCTAGGCCTAATTTAAGATAAGCTTGCCTTCACTTAAGGTCAACCAAAAATCGAACAGCGGAATGCTCACTGTCGGGTTGGGTGATATCTCCAAACGAGTTCCTCTAGTTTGGTTTGTAGATCTCGTACGTACGTTTTAACCTAGGCCACCGAATATTCATAAATATACCCGCAAGGCCTATTTCTAAGCAATAACAATTAGCGGTCTAACTTTAGGTCCTAGCTTACCGTCATGCATCACGTAAGGTCTTTAATTGTCAAAACATCATTTTTATTTCCAGAATTTATTATTCATATTGATCATAATTGATTAGTGTAACAATAGGATTTAATGGTTCAAAAATCGGATTTTCTGGAAATTAATCAGATCAGACGGTACCCTTCACGGTACCTCAATACCGGCTAACGGTATCTTGGTACCGTGCCGGCGGTAGGGGGGTACCGTCGGTGGACAGGTACCGCCAGAGGAGCTTGGTGGCGACGGTAGCTCCCTATCGTCCCGGCGGTAGGTGGGTACCGTTTGGACGGTACCTATTTACCGTGTCGGCGGTAGTGGGTTACCATGCACTGTTCATCGTCTTCCTCCTCGGGACTATTTTCAGGGATTTCATTTTTAGTCACCAAACTTCAATTAAACTATATAGAAATGTTCTTCAATGTTCATGGATCATTTTGGTATCATTAATTCATAGTTTTAACATCAAATTCAAGGTTTATGATTCTTAGTCTTCAAACATGTCAAACACAAAACTCAACCAAATGACCATTTATGAACGTAGAAACGACCTATATGAACATTCTAGTCATTAGATACATCTACGGGCTTACCTCGAAGGTAAATGAAGGTTTTGAAGATTTTCCGACGAAACTTCCGGTGAGTATATCTTTTTACTCCGGCGACCTCTCACAGAGCTGACAGCACCAGTGTATTCTCCTCACTTAGAGCAGCAGGATAGAAGGAAGAATTGTAGATTTTGGTGAAGAAATGAGGAAGATGAGTTCCTCTTATATAGTATTAGGAGGAAGAAGAAGACATGGGATTGAGTGATTTCCAAGATTGGGGAATCGGCTAGTGCACCGTTCGCACAGTAGCCCGCTGTTTGTTTGATTCCCTGATTGGGACTGATTTTGGTCTCAAAGGTACACTTTTTGGTCCAACTTTCTTCGAATTGAAATCTGTTTGCACCGTTGCGATCATACAATTAAACTCTATCCAACGATATAGTTTTTATATTTATTTGTAATACTTTTTACGACATCATATTTTTGGGTGTTTGACTTTGTCAGAGTCAAAATTGATTTATTTGACCTTTACTTAAAAAGGTGCTCATACTAAATTCATGGAGTACTATTTATTTTCATGATTTATTTCAATAAATCATTTTAAAGTTTTCATCATAAACACATTATTCATTTATTACTGATTTTGGGTCTGTACTCAGGTTCCCAACCAAGATTACACAATTAGTAAACATATAAGATTTATCCAGATTAAGATATTGGATATCAAACACATATTATTTCAGCCCAAAGTCCAACAATAAATTATTTTAATCAAAACAAATTTGATTAATTTATTATGTATTTATTAATAATTCTAGGGTATGTTTTGGGGCGTTACAGTGTACTTTTCACGAATTTCCAATAGAGGGGCTGATTATGCAACGGTTTTATGAGCACAAGGACTATTTGGAAACTTTTGAAAGTTCGTATTTACCCACTTATGCAATACCACATGGACTATTTATGCATATAACTTATTTCAAAAATAGGACATATAATGACAAAAATACAAACATATAGTACAAAAAAACACTGTCGATTGTCAATATATCGTGCCATATTGTGACATGCAATCGTCTTATTTTGAAGAGTAAAGTGTGATAATTTTTATTTGAGGATAAGAGTTATACTTTATTCACAATTTAGGTTATTTCTTCTTGAAAACATCTAATTAATTGACTTGCTAGAACAAGCCTGACCATGATTTTGATCGTAATTTATAATATACAACTATTCGTACAGTACTTCTTTTAAATTTGACGCGAATTCTTATTTACGAGTAAAAATATAGTTAATTTATATATGCACGTCAAATATTTATACTTAAATCGGTAAAATGTATGGAATGAGTATTGTGTTAATTGTAAATACATATTTTGTTGTTCACAAATGAGCATGTATATATTTTATACTAACACTCTATCAAAGTATTTGTCTAGTTTTTGACCTTTTACAATCGAAATTGATAAACTTTGATCGTTAATTAAATAAACTTTACATTCGATACTAATATAAGAATAATTTTATTAGATTTATCTTGTAAAATACTTTTAAAATATTTCTTTATCCAACTAAAACAACAAGTAATTTTTATTTAGTTATAAGTCAATAGTCGATCTAGATTAACTTCAAAAAAGCACAACTAAAACAAATACTTTGATATGGAGGTAGTAATTACATATTTTATATAAATACGTAGTATTGAAATAAATAAATATGCCAATAGAGGTAAATTTTACCAGTGGTACCTGAATTTTGAGGATTATTTTGCTTTGGTATCTAAACTATATTTCCACTCGCAAAAATACATGAACTTTGAAAAACAAAAAGTTCTCCAAAGTTAATGTATCTTATGAGAGGGTAAATTTCACCTATGGTATACAAACTTTTATCATTATTTTACTTCGGTATATATAAACTTTAATTCCTATCACAAAAGTACACGAACTTTCAGCATTCTTTCACCGGTGGTCCAATAGGCGGTTTCTAAGTCATCTTCAGGTCATTTGTGGTCAAATTATAATTTTATAAATTTAAATTTTATGATTTTGACCCTTTTTCTTTTTTTCTCTTGGTTCTCCACCCTTTTCTTCATCTTCTTCAAGACCCCCACCCTCCCCCTCCATTTTTTTCTTCTCTTCCTCTTCCAGCCCCACTCCCACCCCCACCCGCACCCCACCCGCAACATTTTTTCTCTTCTTCCCCTCTTCTTCTAGCCCCCCACCCCCAGGCACCCATTTTTTTCATTCTTTTTTCTTCTTAATATTTTCAAACATGTGGAGTACACAAAGATCCTCATAATTTTGTTGACTTATTGTATTAAAGAGTATGTGATAACACATGTACTATTTTTTTCACGAACAATCGATCAAAACAACTAACCCAACCAGCTATCCAAAACGGCCACAACTTAAATAGTCCACAGCCAATTACGAATGACCAAACAAGGCAAATACGAGTAGAATTCAGAACTTCAAATTAACGCCCACATTTATTTTATTTGCGCCATTTTTTTCTTTATGTAGCTATTTGCTTAGCGCTTAACACACATAAATAAAGTGTCTAGAAACATACTGAAAAAGAGATCATCTGTGACCAATTCTGTTTGTTTGTCTCTTGACAAAAGAAAACTTACACTGCACCAGTAAGAGTAGTAGATGTATGGATTTCATATACACCTAACCAAATTTACAATGACCATGGGGAGTACACAAAGATTTTGAAAATATTAAGAAGAAAAAAGAATGAAAAAATGGGTGCGTGGGGGTGGGGGGGGGGGGGTTAGAAGAAGAGGGGAAGAAGAGAAAAAATGGTGCGGGTGGAGTAGGGGTGGGGCTGGAAGAGGAAGAAAAGAAAAAAATGGAGGGGGAGGGTGGGGGTCTTGAAGAAGATGAAGAAAAGGGTGGAGAACCAAGAGAAAAAAAGAAAAGGGGTCAAAATCATAAAATTTAAATTTATAAAATTATAATTTGACCACAAATGACCTGAAGGTGATTTAGAAACCGCCTATTGGACCACCGGTGAAAAATGTTGAAAGTTCATGTACTTTTGTGATAGGAATTAAAGTTTATTTACCGAAGTGAAATAATGATGAAAGTTCGTATACCATGGGTGAAATTTAGCCTCTTATGAGACGAAATGAAGTTTAATTATTAAAGGGAAATAACTGGGTACATTTCAAAAATACTATCTAAACTTTCACGGAAATTTCGATTTGGTATCTGAACTTCAAAATCTTTCACAAAAGTGCCTAAATTTTTACCATCTTTTAACTAAAAGTCCATTTGCCCATTATCAGGTGACTAACAAGTCACTTTGGGCCAAATTGTAAAATCTGAATTTTTATTTTTTCACATTGACCCTCATTTCTTTTTTTTCTTCTCCTTACACTCCCATAATTTATATTCTTTTCTTTTTCAATTCCATCCCCTTTCTTTCTCTCCTATCTTTTCCCCACTTTTATTTTAAACAATTAAACAAAATAAGTGAATAAAATAAGCCCTAAATAAATAAATGAAAATGAAAAAAAATAAGACAAGAGAAAATTTTTTCAATCTTGTTTGTTTCTTTTTTGTTTTTGATCTTTTTATAATTTTTAATCTTTTTTTCTTGATATTTTAATATTATCAATTTGTTTGGCTATGTGTAGTTTTGTGAATTTTTTGTAAGTTTTTTTATATATTTTGTGTAAATAACCATCATTTTTTTGTTTGCTTTGCTTTTTTGATTTTTTATATTATTTTGTCTTATATTTTTTGTTTGCTTTCAATTTTTTGTTGGTTATTTTATATAAATATTTTTTTATAAAAATGAAGTAAGAGTTTCTAAAAAAATTTGTTTGTTTTTTAAATTTTCTCTCATCTTTTTTTTTTGTTTTTTCCGTATTTATTTAGGGACTATTTTATTCACATGTTTTATTTAGTTGTTTACAATAAAGACTAAAAACAGACAAAAAAAGTTGACAAACAAAAAAAATAAGAAAACAAAAAAAAAGGTATGGTTTGATTTTTTTCGTTTAATTAAATTGATTAAATATAACATAGTTAAAAGAAAAGATAAATAGTAAAGATAAAGGAAAAAATAATGAAACGGATAAATAAATAAAAAAACAAAGAAAAAAAAGTAAGAAATGAAAAAAGACATAAAAGAAATAAATAAAAAATAAAAAATTCAAAAAGGAACTAAAGAAAAACATAGCAAATACAAACAAATACAGAAAATTAAAACGGTGAAAAATTTTTTAAAATAGGAAAAAATAAAAAAAGAGGACATGATGAAGAAAATTAAAGTAAAAAGGAAAGAAATGATAAAAAGTGAAAATAAAGAAAAAATATAAATAAAGAGTTAAAAAAGGATCAAAAAGAAAAAAAGGGAAAGAAAAGATGGAAAGAACAGTGAATAAGAAATAAGAAAATAAAAAAAACAAAAAATAAAAGAAAAGATGGGAAAAACAAAGGAGAGAAATAAAGGGGAGTGGGTTGAAAAAGAAAAGAATATAATTTATGGGAGTGTAAGGAGATGAGAAGGAAGAAATGAAGGTCAATGTGAAAAAATAAAAATTCAGATTTTTCAATTTGGCCCAAAGTGACCTTCTGGTGACCTAGTAATTGGTAAATGAACTTTTAGTGAAAAGATGTAAAAGTTCAGGTATTTTTGTGAAAGGTTTTGAAGTTCAAGTACTGAATCGAAATATTTGTAAAACTTGAGGTACTATTCTTGAAATTTACCCGGGAATAACTATCAAAGTTCAGGTACTACCTTGAAACAAATCTATTCCAAAAGAGAAAAACTTAGAAGGTGTTTGGGAGTGCATTTGAAAATAATTTATAACTTCTACATTACTAAAACACAATTTTAAGAATTTGTTTCGGAGTAAATTTGAAAATAACTTACGCGGAGCACCTCTAATTTACTAAAAACCAATTTTAAATGTTTGTCAATACAAATTATGACTTTAAAAGTAGAAAATAAGGTTTAGAAGTATTTTTCAAGAAAGTTAAATATAACTGTTTATTGCTTCTAACATATGACTTCTTTTTTTCTATATTTCCAAACACCTTTTAGATGTTTAACAATCTATTTTAGCTTATGAATTTTGACTTTAAAAGTAAAAATCAAAAGTATAAAAATATGTGCTTTTCGTTTTAAGTTTTAATTTATATGAGTAACTTCAATTTTTTCATTAGACCCGCTCCCAAACACCTCTTAACTCGAGAAGGTATATGGTACAACCGGATGCACCTAGAGATAGGTACATCTGGGGTAGTACTCATTTTGAAATAGAGTAGTACTCATCATCGCACAAATATAATTAGCGTGATACTTATTCTAAAATAATGCAGTAGTCATTTTTACACATTGGTTCAATATAATTATAATATTTATCTACAAATACAAATAATGTAGTATTGATTTTGAAACAAAACAATATTGTTTCTTAAATAACTTAATATTCATTCTCATATAAAATAAAATCCATATCATAAATAATTTTTTGGTTATACCCAAAATTGGGTACAACTACATGTATAATATAATTCGCCTCTTAACTCAGCTTTGTAAGTCCAGAGTCCAGACCGGTATAGGGGGACTCCACTTTGATTAGCCCTATCTCCGCTCTATACCGCCGATATGTTCGTCCAAAGACAAGAGAGAGATTGATGGGTCGGATCTGATTTAAACGCCGCGCTCGGAAGGGTATCCGGAAATCTCTGAGAATTGAGAGATCGATCGAGAAGGGAGTCACTGACGGCCTCCATCCTTTTCCGATTCAACACACGATTGTTCTTACCCTTTCAGGTATTTCTTTTTTCATGCTCTGTCTCCATCTACACTCATGGTTTTTGACTCGCATCAAAGCTGAATCTCCCTGCAATTACTGCTGCTGTGGGGTACCCCCATGGGTTCGACCGGAAAATGAAAGACTCAGTTGGTCGGATATATAACTGCTTGTTGAAATCAAATTTGGTGTTTTTTTGAACTTTCATTCGTTTATTACATACAATTTAGTTTCTTCACCTGAATTCTAGATCTAGAAAATGTTTATTCTTTCTTAGATTTTGGATTTTTTCAAGTTATCTGTGAAACATGGAACATTTAAGGTATTAACAGTAAGTACTAGGTTTCATCTACATGGGTTTCTAAGGATTCTTGAGAATTGCTTGCTCTGTTTGGTATTTAGAAAATGTGAATTTGTGTCTTTAAGTTATATGTGCACTACAATCCGTTCTTAAAAAGAATGCGAACTTTATTCTGAGATGTCCAAAAAAGGAAAGCAAGAATTTAGATATGTAAGTTGTATAAATTTAGACGAGGGAGTATAAATTCGCATTGTCAAGTAATATTTTTTGTAAGTTGTAAATACCAATTGGCATTCCTATTTTTGCAGTCTAGTCATGCCAGAGCAGCGCAATGGAAATGGACCTCCTGCCAATGGGCATTCATCTGCTGGAAGTGATTATAAAATTGATTTGAAAAAATTTAGTAGCCGGCTAGAGGCATTGTATGCACATTGGAATGAATATAGAGATCGTTTGTGGGGTTCTTCTAATGTACTAGCTATTGCAACACCTCCTACTTCTGAGGACTTGAGGTACTTGAAATCTTCGGCCATGAATATTTGGTTGCTTGGATACGAGTTCCCAGAAACAATCATGATTTTTGGAGAAAAGCGGATCCATTTTTTATGTAGCCAAAAGAAAGCATCCTTGCTTGAAGCTGTGAGAGAAACTGTTCAAAAAACTGTAGGTGCTGATATTGTCATGCATGTGAAGTTAAAAAGTGAGGATGGGACTACACAGACGGATGCGATTTTCAATTCAATCCGTACACAACTGAAGTCACCTGTGGTTGGCTATATCGCAAAAGAAGCCCCTGAAGGTAAACTCCTTGAGATGTGGGCTGGTAAGTTAAAGAAATCTGGACTGCAGCTTGGTGATATAACACAAGGAATATCTGACATCTTAGCTATAAAAGACCAGACCGAGTTAACAAATGTGAAAAAAGCTGCTTATTTGTCTGCTTCTACATTGAGGAACTTTGTTGTTCCAAAGCTTGAGAAGGTCATAGATGAGGAGAAAAAAGTTACACATTCTTCACTCACAGACGAGACAGAAAAGGCCATACTGGAACCACATAAAGTTAATGTGAGGCTGAATCCTGATAATGTTGATATTTGTTACCCGCCCATCTTCCAGAGTGGTGGGAAATTTGATCTCAGACCCGGTGCTGCTAGCGATGATGAAACTCTGCACTATGATTCTGCCAGCATTATCATATGTGCTGTTGGGTCTCGATACAACAGTTACTGCTCAAGTGTTGCTAGAACGTTTCTTATTGATTCGACTTCAATGCAGAGCAAGGCTTATGAAGTGCTTCTCAAAGCCCAGGAAGCAGCAATTGCTGCCTTGAAACCAGGTAATAAGATCAATGCTGTTTATCAGGCAGCACTTGCTGTGGTTGAGAAGGATGCCCCCGAACTGGTTAGCAACTTAACAAAATCAGCAGGAGCAGGAATTGGTCTTGAGTTTCGAGAGTCAGGATTGCTGCTAAACTTAAAAAATGATAAAGTGCTGAAAGAAGGAATGGTCTTTAATGTCTCTCTGGGTTTTCAGAATCTGCAAGCTGAGACCAGCAATCCGAAGAGTAGGAATTTCTCACTTCTTCTTGCAGACACAGTGATTGTAACAAGTGAAAGCCGTGATGTTGTTACCCAGCTGATGTCCAAAGCTCTCAAGGATGTGGCATACTCGTTCAACGAGGATGAAGAGGAGGAGAAGCCTAAAGTCAAAGCCGAGTCCATTAGCAAGGAAGCTTTGCATTCAAAGGCAACACTTCGTTCAGACAATCAAGATATATCCAAAGAAGAGCTGCGGAGGCAGCACCAAGCTGAACTTGCCCGGCAGAAAAATGTGGAAACTGCTAGACGACTTGCGGGTGAAGGTGTCACTAATGGAGAGAATCGGTCTGCTGTTCGGGGTTCAAGTGAACTTGTAGCCTACAAGAATGTTAATGATCTACCACCTCCTCCTAAGGACATGATGATCCAGGTTGACCAAAAGAATGAAGCTCTCCTTCTACCTATATATGGAAACATGGTGCCTTTCCATGTCTCTACTGTGAAGACCGTGACGAGTCAGTCTGACACTAACCGCAACTGTTACATTCGAATCATCTTCAATGTTCCAGGCATGCCTTTTGCACCCAGTGATGTAAGTGCTGTGCCAAAGAATCAATCAGCCATTTATCTGAAGGAGGTTTCATATCGTTCCAAGGACTCTCGTCATATAAGTGAGGTGGTCCAGATGATTAAAACACTTAGACGCAATGTCGTGCAAAGGGAGTCTGAAAAAGCTGAGAGAGCTACTCTAGTCACTCAAGAGAAGCTTGTTCTAGCTGGTAATAAATTTAAGCCGGTCAAGTTGTCTGACTTGTGGATACGTCCCACTTTTGGTGGTCGTGCAAGAAAGATTCCCGGCACTCTGGAAGCTCATGTGAATGGGTTTCGATATTCTACGACAAGAGATGAACGTGTTGACATTATGTATGCAAATGTTAAGCATGCCTTTTTCCAGCCAGCAGAGAAAGAAATGATCACGCTCCTTCATTTTCATCTCCACAACCACATAATGGTGGGGACCAGGAAAACCAAGGACGTGCAGTTTTATGTGGAGGTGATGGATATTGTCCAAACCCTTGGGGGTGGAAAGAGGTCTGCGTATGACCCGGACGAGATTGAAGAAGAACAAAGGGAGAGGGATCGGAAGAACAAAATTAACATGGATTTTCAGAATTTTGTGAATCGAGTGAATGATATCTGGAGCCAGCCGCAGTTCAAAGGTCTTGACCTGGAATTTGATCAGCCTCTGAGAGAACTTGGTTTTCATGGCGTTCCCTACAAATCGTCAGCCTTCATAGTTCCAACCTCAAGCTGTTTGGTTGAGCTGATAGAGAATCCATTCCTTGTCATCACCCTTGGCGAGATAGAGATTGTCAACTTGGAGAGGGCAGGTTTTGGACAGAAGAACTTTGACATGGCAATTGTTTTCAAGGACTTCAAGCGTGACGTGATGCGTATAGATTCTATACCCATATCCTCACTTGACGGCATCAAAGAGTGGCTTGACACCACAGACATCAAGTACTACGAGAGCAAGCTTAATTTGAACTGGCGCCTCATATTAAAAACAATCGTTGATGATCCACAGAAGTTCATAGAGGATGGAGGCTGGGAGTTCTTAAACTTGGAAGGGAGTGACTCTGAAAGTGACAATACACAGGACTCAGATGCAGAATTTGAGCCTACCGACGATGAACCCGAATCGGATTCTGAGGATGATGAGTCTGAGAGTGCTTCTTTGGTGGAGTCGGAAGACGAAGAGGAAGAAGAGGAGGACGAGGAATCAGAAGACGAGAAAGGCAAAACATGGGAAGAGTTGGAAAGGGAGGCAAGCTATGCAGATAGGGAGAAAGGTGATGAATCTGACAGTGAGGATGAGAGGCGAAGAAGGAAGAAGACTTTTGGTAAGTCAAGGGGGGCAGGGCCTAGTAGTAGTGCTGCTCCCTCAAAGCGGCCTAAGTTCAGGTAAGTTCAAAATTGCTACTAGCATTCAAAAAGTGTTGTTTAGCGAAGAAGCCTCTGAACATTTTTATCCGCTACTGTTGTAGTCGTTTTTGTTTATTCCTTGCAATGCCTGTTTAACGCATTCTGGTAGTTGGCACTTGTAGAATGCATGTTTTTGTATTATCGAAAGTATCTTGGGAACTTTAAACTATTGTAGCATCTATCTAATCTTCCATTCAAAATTTTCAAATGGAAGAAACTACCATCTGCATATATTTAGTTTGCACCATTGAAATTCAAAATTCAAAATTTTGTAGTTGAGATTTAAGCAAACATATTTTTTGGATGACACATTCTTTTGTGGTCTTAAAGTCCGCACCCATTTTATGGACTTTAGTATATAAATGTCTTGAGAATTGGGCTCTTTGTAAAATACGTAGTATAAAAGATGTCCATGTCGACTTGTGAAAAATGTGCGTGGACTTTAGGATCATAGAAGTACAATCTTTTTTTAGAGGAATGCAAAAAAGAAAGGTAGAACGACAATTTAATTTGAAGAGGGGAGTAACAAAACTAAACTAAAGCCATTTTGATGCATTGTTGATTTGGCAAGGTTCCCACGACATTGCTCGACAATGTCATGGGATAACCCGGGGGCGCTCCGATGCCCTATTCGTAAAATTGACGTATCTTACCCCCTAACCCCCGGTACACCTCAACCTGACCCAATCCGACCCGAACACACCCCCTTCCTTGCTCCCTAGAGGACGGAGGATATCTAGATAGTGGACGGCGGACATATCACCAGAATCCCTTGCTCCTAGAGGATAGAGGAACTCCCTAGGTTAGATCTTCAATGTACATGCTTAATGACTTGAGCATGTATGATTGTATGAACAAATATTACTTTATAGTGTAGGTATTAGTGGTAAAAAAACTAGAAATGAATTATAGATTATTAAATCAATAAATTTATAATGTTGATATGTAATTTAAATACTCTTGATATGATTACATATTCAGCTTCTAAAAAACGTGAATTGTGAATTGTGAAATGTTTGTGTCACAATAATATTTGAGAGTTCAATAATCAATAGCCATATAGCAAGTTTAGGTGATACATGTTTTTGTGAAAATCATAGGTGTAAAAATTAATTTACACATGTTTATCTAATACTATGTCCGTCCCTGAGTATTTTATCCAGTTTTGACTTTTTTCGATCAACAATTTTCAACCTTTGACCTATAATTAAATAAAATATATATTGTATATCAATTATGAAAAAATGCGAATTATGAAATAAAGAATGCTTATCGAGCTCCATTCTCTAAGGTTTGGGGGAGGGGGTGGGGGACGAAGTGAGGGAAGTTCTTTGGTTTATTCGTGAAATTAGAGGACTCGAGCAGACACTCGTCCAAAGCAAACGAAAATCATTTTTCCCTTTTTTCTACGAGATATTTTTCTTAAAAATTGATTTTGTACAATGTATTTAACCAAACAAAGGAAGTTAGATATAGATTTTTTTGGGAAAATATTTTTCTTTCAAACAAATAAATCCTACGAGTTAGAATCCAAAAAACAATGTCTTAGAAAAATTGTAGAACAAAACAAAATTCCGTTCCACCCGTGCATGATACAGGTTAATATACTAGTAAGAACAAGGTCATGTTCTTTTGGGCTGAAATTTCATAGTTGAATGCTGGAAGAAGATGGAATTTAGTGGAAAGAGTTGGAAATTGCTGGAAATGTTGGAAGAATTAAAGTGTTAAAAAATCACTCAATTAAATTATCACTCAAATAAATGTATGAAAACTCTAATTTTGAATAAAAAAGAATTCATTTTTGTGCTTGTTTGAGGTAATATGTTATAAATTTAGATACATAATACACCGTACTATTGTATATTTATCATATATAAATGCCTTTTTAAATCGTTGTTGGAATAAATTGGAAGGAGTGAGAAATAATTAAGAGTTGGCATAATAAGGCCTAACTTGAAGAGAACAAGCTCTTGCGCGGTAGCACCGACTATATGATTCAAAGAGAATAAGCTTTTAGCCCAATACATATGCTCTATAACACATACCAAAAGAAAAAAAAGTGGGCAAACATGAATTTATTAGCATTTTGTGAAGATGGTAGCACTTGTCCCTCCATTCTAACATCTTACAACCGAATACTAAAAAAGAGTATCCATTCATCCCTCAAAATGTGAAGTTGAAATACACCGTATAAGATTCGTCCCTCAAACTAAGCAAAGGAACCAAAACAAAGTTCCGTGTGGTTCCCTTGGCCACAAAGCTGATGGGGTGATATGAGGCGATCCCCGTTTCGAGTTTAAAGCTTGCAGCATTTTCAAACCCGGCGTCTCCTGAGGACTCATTCTTGCAACTTAGCTTTACGTTCGTATTGGCTTCGCGGGAAACGTAACATCCTTTCTGGGATATGGATTGCAAGGAAATTGTCCCATTCTTCCCATCTAAGCCAGCAGTCAAGAGAAAGGCAGAGGAGTCACTGTGATCTGATGAGGTGGAATCTTCAACTACCAAGCCATTATCTTTCCCTTGTTTCACTGCCATTCCAGGGTAGTCAAATGGCTCTAGCAGGACAGGTTTCCCCATGAAGTCAGCTGGTTTTGAAAGCGTCTTTGACGGGTCATTGGAAACGAGCCGAAAGGTGGCTCTTACTGCAGAATCTGTTCCGCTTTCAGGGTATTCAAACATATGAACTGATTGGTTTGTGTTTGCCAGGACGAACGAAGCATTCCCAGATTCTTGGGTAAGTGATATTAGGAGAGAATTCTGGGTTTCCATCGGGGACACCACATCCGTAGAGGAATATGATGATGTTGCTTTAATATCCCAATCGCCACGGGAGAGACCAGCAAGTAGGTATGGACCATAAAGGATCGCCTGAACAGAAGCATATTCTGGACGGTCATCTGAAGCATCCATCCATCATCAGATAGATGAATAAAAAGTGGTAAGACATTCTACAAACACCAACTTCACAATCATGTTTTTGTGTTACAATTACTCTGTAAAGAAGCGATCCGAGATTATACCTTTGATGGCCTCAGTTCTAAGACTCATAGGTAGCTCGAGAGTAAATTTGTCATAAGAGGTCCATCTTCTCGTAATTGATAGGAAGTTTCCTGCAAGAAACATATAAATCTTTTGAAATATTCCAACCTTCTCCAAAACGTATCAATTACTTTCCTATCAAACACATCAAAGAAGCGATTTAGTGCATAAATTTAACTGAACAAAAAAATGTTGAAAACTCAGAGTTGTATTTTTAACTACAAGCATTGAACTGAACTGAAAACCGTTGAACTGTACTGAAAAAAATGAAGCTGAAAAAGCGTGCCTTTAGAGTCACAACAGAGAAATCGAAACGAACCCCAAGATTAAAAACCGTTTACTAATTTACCTGGTGGTGGAAGAGGCACAACTTGTCTATTGAGCAAAGCATTTGCACCATTTGCATGCGTCCAACTCGGCACTCTGAAATTTATTGTGGATCGTAGAGTAGAAGACTGCTAAGGAGACATCATACATAAGAACAATAAGTTCAAAATACCAAGTTCTCATATGGCTTGCTTAAAGTTGTGCTTAGTATGTAAAAGTGGGGCACAGACACGAAAAGTACGTACACTCCACGCAATTATTATTTAGAGTTTGTTCTATTGGAGAGAAATTTATTGAACTAAAAGGAATTGAAATGAGTTTGAGTGAACATTAGTTGGAAAAAAAACAAACTCTAATATGTTTACATATTCCTTTTAAGGTTATGCTGATACCTACCTGCTTTGATGTAATTGTTACAGTCACGCGAAGGAGATCATCTTGGGATGTAACTGGATCAATGCTCTGGTTAAGCATGATCTGACCGGATTTCCAATCAAGTGAGCTAGGTATGTACTGAATGATGTACATTCCTGGAACTTCTCCATGCTCTTCAAAGTATATAGAATCTCCCAACTTGGAAAATGATTCAATTCCTTGTGAACAAACCAACCATGGAAAGAGAGTGATGAGTTTCAAATATGTTATTTCTATTGCAAAAAAAAAACTCCAAAATATTCGCACCTACCTGTCCCATAGCAGCACCAGAAAGAATCGAATTTTGTCCCCCATCCATGGAAACTTTTGGCCTTGGAAGCACCCGGATGAAGTGGAAGCATATAAATCATCACTCCAGGATCAGTTCCTCTCTGGATGCTAAGGACACCGTTTGTTAAGGCCCTCTCATAATAATCGGCATAAGCCATCTCCTTGGTCCATCTGAACAGGTGTCGTGACACCTACAAACGAACTACTTTAGACAAGGAAAAACCTGCAAAGTCTCATTTGGGGGGGGGGGGGTCTTAGCTCTTGATGATGGGCTAAAGACCTTTAACATGTTATAGGTGGTACATGATTCTTCATTCTCAGTCTGTAGGGTCGTAGCCAACCTCTTCGGATCAGACCTGACCAGCGAATCAAAAGAATGACAACAATATTGGTACCATGTAGTTTGTTGTACAAAGTAAATGATTCGACAAAGTTATATATGGACCAAACTTATATCGTCACTAGTGTAAATTACAAAGGATATCACTCTTTATACCAGAACTCTGAGACTGATGTTCCTCCAGTGGCATAGGCATGAGAACTATTGACAATATCCATAAAATACATCCCAATTTCCTTGCACAAAAAAGCAAACTCAGGATCAAGAGAATATATGCATGTTGTAAAGGCAAAATAGAAGTATGATTACCTTATAAATCGGATCGCCAGTTATTTCATAACGCATTTGTGATCCAATGACGACTGGAATATGTGTGTTCGCATGAAACCCCGAAATGTCATCAGCCTAAAATTAAAAGAAAAGACTCAAGTAAATTCAGACAAATTCTATATGCAAGCAAACATTGATAATAATTAATATCCAGTACAACAATAAAAAGTTATGAACAAAATGCCAAATATGACACTTAAAACTGTTTCACCGTTTTTGTTATTTGAATGCCATATAATGGTTATACCAAACGAAACACACACAAATTAACAGACACACACACACATCAATAGCACTCACAAACAAGGAGCAAAATTGTGCATATTTTATACTCCCTCTGTCCCTAAATAAACTTCCTCTTTCATTTTTTCTTTGTCCCCAAATAAACTTCTCTTTTCCCTTAAAAACCCCCTTACTTTTTCATACACTACCTATCACATCATACCTTCTTACTAATAATCTACATATCACATCTTACTTTTATACATCACATCAAGGGTATTTTTGGAAAGTCAAAACAAAAATATCCCTACCTTAAATCCTCAAAAAGTCAAAAACAGAAGTTTATTTAGGGACGGAGGGAGTACTATAATATGACCACGGAGAACCTGGTTTGCAAGAATAATCATATGCACAATGGATTACAAACATGTGGACTCAGGAAACACAAAACACAAAGAGATATACAAAAGAAATGTGCTTAGCCACTGAGTTGGATATTGGAATGTGGAGAAAGATGTGATGGCTACCTTAACGGCCAGTAAACCAAGAAAGCATGGCTTGTCAAAAAGGTGAGCCAACAATAAGTGCTTTGGATCCGCCTGCAAAGGGAGCAGCAAAGTTAATGAATGAAAGCTTGAAGAGTAAATGGAAATGTGATTCGGCACAAAGTTTCATTCTGCTTCTCCTCAAATTCCAATTGCAGTTTGCAGATTTGCTCTTTTATCCCATTGTAGGGTTGGAGAATGAATTTTCTCTGATTCATGGAAATGGCAAAGTAGAAGGTTAACAGTACACACCGTTATGTTGTATAGCTTATAAAGAACATCGTTCATTCCACCCGTTTCTTCATTTAAAGATAACCAGTGTCTTTCAATCGTATATTTTGAGATAACATTCCGTACACGATCATAAAAGTAATCAACCATCCACTTTGTCATGCTCAGTGCTTGAAAATTACTTGCAAAGGTGTACTGATCCAAGAGACCAGCCAAAATCTGTAAAATTCCAATGAAATGGGGGTCTCAAAAAAAAATGGTGGATTTATATGTACATGAAACGGAAGGCGGGAGAGAAAATTATACCTTGTGAATCGTATAGTAGGGTGCCCATACAGGTTTTATCGCTTCAAAGCGGTCGAAAAATTCAGATGGGAAAGCAGATAAATATCCGGATCCGATCTTCTTTTGGCAGGCGGATAGAACAGAAACAACCGAAGACATTTGATTTTTGAGAGTGGCATTGTGTGTGCTTGCCCACAGCCGTGCTGAGGCACTCAGGTAATGCCCTTAAATCAGCATTGTAAGAATCAAATATCAGTAAGTGGAATACATATGTACATAGTATATATATGTTCAAAAGATGCAGAAAGAAAGAAGAAGATCGACAAACCTACAAAATGGCCTCGGAGCTCAGAAGATGAGCCCTCCCAGCCACCATATGGGGCCGACGCAGGAGGAGTATCCAAACCAGCAGTCTTCCTGAAGCTCCACACCAGTCTATCAACATCCAACATCAACAAGTACTCCAAGTTGGTCTGTTGAGCTCTCCCGTGGACCGAGTTCGGGTGCAGCCTCACATCGTGCAACGAAACTTCTTCAAGAAACCCCCCAGCTCCACCCCCGCCGCCAGAGCTCTTTATCTTCTTATACATCATCATCCAACCAAAACCACCACCTTCCTCCTCCTTCATCTTCCTAGGAAGCAGATTCGACCACGCCGAATCGTCTGTCGGAGTCAAATGGTAGTGACCAAACATTTCTTCCCTCCAAGTTTCATTCTCTGAGGTCAACAACTCATATCTCACAGTGTGTGATGACAGATTAGTGGGAGTGTTTGTGCATTCCTTGCTCCTCAAAGCAACTCCACACGTTAGTAGCAATAAAGCAATTACCACTCCCAACATAAATAAAAACTTCATCTCTCTCTCTTTTGCAAAACTGCTCCTTTTCAATCAATCAGAGTGAATGAAGAGAATGGAGTATAATACTAATATAATTACTCGAGAACACACATTCTGGTCATCAAAGACTCGATCAGCTATACATTTATTATATTGGGGACAAGATCTTTATTATATTCCTTGTACGACACTAGTAAAAAATATGAATTATTTAATGAAAGAGGATCTTATTATCCTATTGCAATTATTAAGATTCCTCTCCATCACAAGGGTAGTCTCAAAACTATGCTAACAAAAACAAGTCAATGTCACCAGGCTCAGCCAAACGTAAAAGACTGAACTTTCTTCTCGGTAGAAGAGAGCAAAAACAACCCCACAGATGGTCCAATATATTGCGATAAATAAATGAATAATGTGACCTAGGAAAAAGACGCCAGTCCCATAAATTAAAAAAAGAAAATTAGCATCTGAACCGTTAAGATCAGGACCATCTGAGTACTGTGGCGTAAAGTAACGATCTTGGGACTGAAATAGGACACACACTCGTGTTTATTTGGAACGCAGCGCAAATCCTACTCGTAGGTAATAATGATATATACTCCGTATATATGTACATGCATATATAGGCACACGGGACGCCCGTATAAATAAATAAATATTCGGATGCATGAACAGAGGGAGACAGAGCAATAATGAAAAGATGGAGTCACGGACGAGATCACGAGACAGTATAGGCAGGCTGGTCAGTTTTCATGGGTAATGCGTAGACGGAGAAAGGCATTGCGTACATGGGAAGTGCGCAGTAACCCCATGATTTTTTTGAGTAATTTAGGTAATTAGCACTAAAACATAATGACTTTCTCTATATGTTTTTATTTCTCAATGTAGGAGCATTGGTTATTATCTATTAATCATTATTTAACTAAATGTCTAGCATTACTTGAACATTATTCTTTCCACTAGTCATTATTAAGTCATATTTAGAGAATAAAAAAATTTAAGTCCTACATTGAGAAATGACTTATATTTTAGTCTTTTTTAGTGCAAATTTCATTTTTTTCAACATTAGATTTTTTTTGAAGGACAAGACTACATTTTTTAAAATCAAGAATTTTTTATATAAAAACTCACACTAATACACACAGAATTGCACAAGTTTAGATAAATATTCTTGGATTCTAATAATACTCTAAAAAGAATTGTCATATCAATTCCCCGAGTATTTACTTTTGGGCATCAAATGTTGCGGCATAAATATAAATGTTGGAATTTTTGGCAATTTTAATAGGCATTAAATAAATATACCCAAGTTGGTCCATTTAATGCCTATTAAAATTGCCAAAAATTCCAACAATCCCCCACATGGATGAAAAATTGATTTGGGTCGACAACATCCCACGGTTGAAAATCTGCATAGAACATGTAAGTGTCTCCACTTTTGAACATGTCCCTTGTAAAGTATACCTTCTTTACTCGCTGTTCAGTAGAACCCGATGTCTTTGAACTGTACTGCCGCTTGTGTAAACGATAGTATACAATACACAAATTCCAACCAAACGTCATTCTGTTCTCATGGTTGTGCCCATTTTGGTCGTGGGACACGCGCCTGGTTCTGCGAGAGTGTTTAGAGGATTAAGCCCAAGATCCTCCGTTTGAAGCGACCATACTTCACTCTTACATAGGTGATTCTTTAAGAGTATCCCGATTACTCCCCTTAGGCCACCGTGTCTATTGGTTAAGAATCATTAAAGCATATTTATATGCTAACCTCATCATTTTCGGGAGTCACTGTCTTCAGCAGGAACAGAAGGGACTGACCGAAGGTTCCGGTACCGCCCCCACAGTGACCTCGCTTTATCCTACAAGTAGGTTGTCCCATTAAACCTGGGTACCAGCCAGGTTGGGTTTTCCTTCATAGGACTATCCTAGCACAAGGGCTTCAAACACATTCCTGCCACCAACTTCTCATGCAACTCAATTGTTAACCCTTTGGTTAGCGGATCCGCCAGATTATCTTTTGACTTCACATAGTCAATTGTGATAATCCTAGTTGTGAGAAGTTGTCTAATGGTTTTGTGTCTACAACGAATATGTCTAGACTTACCATTATACATGTTACTCTTTGCACGTGTTCTTATGTATTTCTGAATCATCAGACCTATACACTAAGAATCGATACGCGCTACCACTCTAGCCAATAAAGATTCCATCAATGCTCTTTGGACCAATCTTTATTTCCTTTGGTGGTGGTGCTAAAACTTTTGCAAGGCACCCCCACACTTTCAGGTATTTATAGGAAGGTTTCCTATTACACCACAACTCGTAAGGAGTCTTAACGAGTTTTTTTCAGGGTATTTTATTTAACAAATAATTGCTAGATAAAATAGCCTCCTTTAGGACCAATTTTCTTCTTGTCCTTGTTTGGCATAGGCCCTTTGGAAGAACCCTCTTCGAGTGGATGCTCCACCACATTGGCCTGAACTGTTGGCTCGCCCGCGTTTCCCCCCACAACAGGGGGATCCTCCCTCAAGTACCTCGCAAGGTTGAGGGTGGTCAGCCAAAATAACATCCTTTGCTGCCATATTTTAAAACCAACACCTGTGAACTTTGCGGTTTATTTGACAGAGTTCGCAGGCAGCATAACAGTAGGATGTACGACCGGTGCGGATGTGAAGACACCCGTGTTCGGGCCAAGTGAGGGAATGACCGGTATGGCCGAAGCCATATTCGGTCCGAGTGGGGTGACCATTGCGGCCGTAGCCGCGGTTGGTCCAATAACCGAGGTGACCAGAGCAGACCTCATAGTCGCGCTCGATCCAACGAAGGTGGTGATCGGAGTGGACCCCATGGCCGCACTCGATCCGAAAGGAATGTTGATCGGAGTGGTCTGCCCTACAGAGCCACCGAATCCAGCCGAAACGTTCACAACCAAAGTCTCGGAACTACTCCCGTTTCCGGTGTGAGCATCAAAACCGAATCCGTCCATACCCGCCATTGCGCACGGATATGACTACTACCTTAAGATTGTTACAACTTTTGTACGGATTACAACGGACGTGGAAGATGAACGGCCTCGGAAAATAAAAAATAAATAAAATTCTGAATTTATAACTTATTCAGAATATTACAAGATAAACAGAATTGAAAATAAATTCATATATCTTCAAACAGCCTTGTTGTATGAGGACATTAAGCACTGGACATCGATGACATTATGCACTGGACATCGAGGACATTATGCACTGGGCTGCGAGGACATTATGCACTAGGGCAGAATGCAGCGAGGTCTTTATGAACTAAACCTGCAAAACAAAACACCGTGAAGGACAGCGGAGTCGCTGGAGCTGTCCTTAAGGTAGTAGTGCCCGCCTACCGTACCGGAAAAACGTGGGCACTCTCCTCCCAGGATAAAACCGCTATCGTGTGTGGAGATTGTACGGACCAACCACACACCAATGAACAAGAACAACGTAGAAACGTTGACGACCAAAAAAACTTTAAGAGAGATGGCCGAAAAATTTGGCCGGAAAATCAAGAGCTCTCTCTAAAAGAAAACAAGAAAGTGAGTTTGTCTTTTCTTTTTCTCTTCCTCACGCATGAAACCCACACATAAAACACACCACACTAAACAATGGAGAGCCCTTGATATTTATAACTAAGGAATTTTAAAAAGTGTAACTCCTACACCATTAATCCATGGCATTTGTGGCACAATAATGACGTGTTAATGGTGATTAATTAGCCATTAACACGTCCGTTACGCTACGCTCCGTTTAAAATTTGTCCCAAATAATTGGAGATTAATGGCTAGTTAACTCCGTAAAAAGGACTAGTTTTAAACAATACGTAAAATTAATAATAGAAGATTGGCTCAGTAAAATTGCAAAAATTTGCAATCCTTACCATATTCTTTTATTAATTTTACGTATTGTTTAAAATTAGTCCTTTTTACGGAGTTAACTGGCCATTAATCTCCAATTATTCGGGACAAATTTTAAACGGAGCGTAGCGTAACGGACGTGTTAATGGCTAATTAATCACCATTAACACGTCATTATTGTGCCACAAATGCCATGGATTAATGGTGTAGGAGTTACACTTTTTAAAATTCCTTAGTTATAAATATCAAGGGCTCTCCATTGTTTAGTGTGGTGTGTTTTATGTGTGGGTTTCATGCGTGAGGAAGAGAAAAAGAAAAGACAAACTCACTTTCTTGTTTTCTTTTAGAGAGAGCTCTTGATTTTCTGGCCAAATTTTCCGGCCATCTCCCTTAAAGTTTTTTTGGTCGTCAACGTTTCTACGTTGTTCTTGTTCGTTGGTGTGTGGTTGGTCCGTACAATCTCCACACACGATAGCGGTTTTATCCTGGGAGGAGAGTGCCCACGTTTTTCCGGTACGGTAGACGGGCACTACTACCTTAAGGACAGCTCCGGCGACTTCGCTGTCCTTCACGGTGTTTTGTTTTGCAGGTTTAGTTCATAAAGACCTCGCTGCATTCTGCCCTAGTGCATAATGTCCTCGATTTCCAGTGCATAATGTCCTCATACAACAAGGCTGTTTGAAGATATATAAATTTATTTTCAATTCTGTTTATCTTGTAATATTCTGAATAAGTTATAAATTCAGAATTTTATTTATTTTTTATTTTCCGAGGCCGTTCATCTTCCCCGTCCGTTGTAATCCGTACAAAAGTTGTAACAATAAACACATATCAATTCTTGAAGCATTGATGTAACAATATAAAAAAAAGTTTAGGACATTGATTTCATTTATTAAGTCTTGTAATATTTATGTAAACTCGTGTAATTATGGGAGTATAGATGTCAATTTTTTCCTAGATTTGAAAATGTTTATCATAATCTAATGGTATTAAATCGGTCTTAGATTTGGAAAGATTTTTATTATACATAAACTAGATTTGCACCCGTGTTTGCACTGTCACAGATTTTACCAAATATGATAAATTCCTTATTTGGTAAAAAGAATTGTAAGTGAAGAAACCCCCTAAATAGGAATAAAACACGGATCATATCCTCAACATAAGAGTTCAAACTTTAACTCCCCTAAATAGGAGTAATTAATTAAATATATGTTTTAATTAACCCTCCTAGCCGCACTAACCAAGTTGGGCGCACAAACCAAGTTTGACTCCCAATACTCATTAAACAAAACTATGACAAAAAGTAGAGTTACTTGACATTTACCATTTTTTGACATTATGCATTAACATCTGTAATATTTAACATTACACATTGATATATCTTTCATTATACATTAGCAGGAATGATATTATACAATGTCAAGGTTGGCATTATCTATTTAATTTGTTTAGCGTTATGCATTGGCATGTATGACTTTATACATTGGCATGATTGTCATTATATGATTACATGTGACATTTAATGTGGTCTTTTTGACACTGTATGGACATTTTAATTTATCAATTTACTACGTTTCTATATGTAAGGTATTGATTCATTTTTGTTGATGAAGTTTTGGGTGTGTTTTGTTATTATATTTAATTTTTTTTACGTTCAAATTTGTTATTTTTTTAGCATTATGCATTCGCATATATGGCTTTATACATTAACATGATTGTCATTATATCATTACATGTGACATTTGATGTGGTCTTTCTTGACACTGTATAAACATTTTAATTTAGCAATTTACTACGTTTCTATATGTAGGTATTGATTCATTTTTGTTGATGAAGTTTTGAGTGTGTTTTGTTATTGAATTAATTTTGTTTACCTCCAAATTTGTTATTTTTTTTGTCGATTCAGTTTTGTTAACGATTCAATAACAATTTATTATAAATCAAGATGAGTGAACGAGAGTTCTTGCCAACAACACGCAGCATGAAAAGTTTTTCTTTAATAATCATACGATTGATTTGAGCGGCAGTTTGTGGAACTACTTGGTCAAGCAAGGGCAATGTTCACATGGTCATTATGTTACAACATTATGTTCCCATGGAAGAGTTGAAGAGGCACTAGAGTCTTCTTTTGACAACTCTACTTGGAATAAATCCGGAACTACTTGGAATAGCTTGTTTTTTTGTATAATGCTTAAAATCATTGTCCCAAGTTCATGTTACATCTTTTGACAACTCTACTTTTTTTTTCTTGTTTGGGTTGACACTGTTATATTTACAGATTCGTTATGATTCTTGAAATTCAACAACAAAGGCCGTTAGACTTAAATTTTCAAAGGAAATGCTAGTTAGTGTTAAAATTGTGCAGTAATGTGAAGGGTTACCTAACACAATAGTGCGAGAAAGTATATGTGGTACGGAGTAGATATTGAGTCAGACACGTATCACCTGGACTAAAGTATTTAACTTGGTAATCGTAAAAATTTAAAACTTTTCAAACACGCTTTATTAATCCCAATAATTTTTCATAACATATACAGTACGGAGTATTCAACAATATTGCGGAAGCGAATTTAATTTTGATATATCATAAATCATTTCAAACTTTTCACATCCATCCCGACAATCTCGCCCCATCTGCTGCCAGGATCACATTGTTCTTTCTATTTACCTGCGTGTACCAAATAAAACACACTACATGCTTAGCGGCAAAGCTGAGTAAGCATATCTAATGCGTCGAACATTCATATAAACTGAATCTAAATTCATAATCAAATCAATTGATATCATGCACACAATGTTTGTTTCAGACATTCACAGTTTTGATTTTGTTCAGTTCATATGAACACATTTTATTCCATTCAGATATTATTCCGACAGTGCCTTTAAATTATTCTTAATCTAAGGCCAAATAATAACGCTACTTCCGCTCAGGTGCAAGCCAAATTATTCTTAATGAACGCTACTTCCGCTCAGGTGCAAGCCACCGCTGAGGGGGTCAGCATCCCCATGGTTGCTAGCAAATGAACACCAATTTGATGGAAATAAATTCCATCTAAGAATTCGACCTAAAAGGCATATTTGAATTATGAACTAGGAGAACAAAGAATGAATCAATACTAGTGCTTGAGAAAATGGAAATGGAGCAGGAGTCTATTAGTTATGTTGAGTGTGTGTTGTACAATGGCTTGCACCCTTATTTATAGTTTAGATAGTATGCGATACATGGACGGTGGTAAAGCATGGCAAGTTCAATTAGCCATAATCCCTCTCCGCCATTGGCCCCGCGCATCGTGTTTCCTTTTAATCAACGTTCGACATGGTGAGTCTCGGGGAAAGATGATAGACTCTTTCCTTGGTCGCACTCGAGCCAGGCGAGAAGCCCATCAATTCTTCCTTGTAGGCTAGATCGCTCAAAAGCCATTCCCCCCTCGTCTAGGGCCCCTTTGGTCTTTCGTGGATATTGGGCTTGGCCTGGACCACGCCGGCTCAATAGTCCATCACTTGAATATTAATAACTCTATTATAATGTAGTATACGTTCATACATTCTCAACTCATTAAGTACGTTGAGTTATATCCTACTGTGGATGGAAAATGATTTTATATTCTAACTTTCAAATGACATTTCAACCAAGCTAGAAATTATTTTTTTAACCAATTTAGAATGTTACATTGCCAACTTTTAAAAAGATATACATTCCTAAAGTGTTGGCAAAGAATCCCTTTTGTCAAAAAACAAAAGGGCATTTGACAAATGATCGAATTTAATACTCCGTAGTAATTAACTGCTTTGATGCTTAAAAAAGGAAGAGTTGTTCCGAACCCGTCCCACTAGCTTAGTAATATAAACAGAAACCCCTCTTTATGCCGTTGAATTCAAATTCCACCACTGTACCTTTTCACTCTGCTCTACCCTGACTCACTTTTTGAGAGAGAGAGAGAGTAAAAAACATTCCAATGTCGATGTCCATACCAAACAGAAGGCTCAAACGGAACCCTGCGCCGCCGCACAGCCCCAATATCATCCACTTGCCCATCAGAAGGCCTCGCAAGGAAAACCGCAAACCTACCGGGGAGAAACCCCATTCGTCCCCGACCCGCCGCCCTTTTCTCCCTCCCCAGCACGAAGAGAGGGAGTTCTCAAGTGGCGGCGTTGTCCCGATTGTGGTTCTAAACTCCGCTTTGTGCGCCCATAGAAGAGAGAGGGCAGAGGAAAACTGGATGGTTCAAGCCGAGATGTGGAGGGCGGAGTGTAGTTTCCTGAGGATGGAGAGAGTGTTTGCTATGAAGAAGCTCGAGAGGAACAGAGTCCAGATGGAGGCTACTCTCAGATCGGCTGTTCAGGCCCTCGTTGCAGTTAGTCCCGCCCATCTCCTTTTTCTTTTCTTTACTCGTTGTAAACTGCTTGTTTCAATTTTGTGTTAAGAATAAGTTGGCAGCTGGTTTAAATAAGTTGGGAGAACTCAATTTTTTTGAATTGTTGGGTCTATAGGGAAAAAAGAAAGTCTCTGAAGGAAAGAATGAGGACGCCACCAATGTAGAGCAAGAGATTGAGGAATTAGCAGCGAAGCTGGAGGAGTTGAGAAGGAGCTCAACAAAGGGAAATTGGGATTCTGAGATTAAGAGGTGCAGCAAAAAGCTCAGTGGATGGGGCTGTGAAAGAGGCTTAAGGAATCCCCAACATCTGTTTGAAACAAACTTGTCTGTCAACAATGGCAGCCGAACTGAAAACAAATCAACTCATGTAAGAATTAAGCTAGCCCTTGTGCTTTCTTTTAAAAAAAAAGAAGAAAGAAGATGAACCCCATTTCCCACTGCCCCCAAGTCCAACTTGAATAACTTTATGTTTTTTCTATGGGATGAAGTGGGTATTCATAAGTCATTGAAGTGTGGTATGAGTTTGATGTGAAAAGCCACAGGGAGAGTTAGATGGAAGAGAGACAGAAGAAGGTGGATCAACAAATTCAAGCACTCCCAATAACTCTGTACCCAGTTCCACTTCATCTCCAAAGTTTTCCATCACCCAAAATCCCCATCAGGTAAACTTCTATTTTGTGCTAGCTTGGAAAATGCTACTGCCTCTCTCCTACAATATTTATCCATTTTTTATATTTTGTAGTCAAAATTAATACAATTTGCCCATTAATTAAATAAAATTTATACTCCTTCCCTTCTAAAACTAACTTTACATTTGACTTTTAACGATTTTTAATGCAACATTTTTATTTCCATTTATATACATAAATATATTATAAGAATAAAAATATTTCAAAACTGAAATGAGAAAGTTCCTGTATCATTTTTCTTTTGCGGACAAGTAGTTAAATGGGTGGGGGTGGCAGGAGGAGGGGGAGGCGTTAATAAGAAGGCCAGTGGAGGAGGAGGAGAAGAGGTGCTCAGGGCAATGCAAAGCAGTAGTGCGAAAGATCATAGAGCAAGTGAAAGCCGAGTCAGATCAATGGTCCCAAATGCAAGAAATGCTTGGGCGGGTTAGGACTGAGATGCAATACCTCCATTCCAAAGTATATATTTAGTCTCTTCTTTCTTTCTTTCTTTCTTTTTTTTTTTGAACAGAGAGAAAACAGGAACTCATTTATTATAATGGATCATATCCATCGGGGGGTGTGGTCAGGTGCAGGAATGGAAAGAGAAAGCACAGAGATCCGAAGCCAAGGCTAAGGAGCTGGAGAAACAACTGTCTGCTGCGGCTCTGGAAAAGTTAACGTTGAGGGCGACAAATTATAATCAAGGCGGCAGCAAGGAGGCAATAATAAAACCAACCCAGAATTCTCCCAACAAGCTCTCAACCTGCAAACATATCGAGAAGGAGAAACCCGCCCCAGTTCTTCGAGCCAAGAACGAAACCCACACCGTTCACGACGGCGACTATGATACTACAGAGAGGAGAACCCCGCAGATTTCGCTGGCAATGCAAATAGAGAAGGAGAAACGGAGAAGATCTCCGTTTGGAGATGTGGCTAATTCCACACGCGCACTGCTTGGCCAGATGGGGCAGAATGAATAACAACTAATAACTTGGCTGACGGCTTAATTAACCTGCCGAGCAAAAGGAATGCAGAGATCTTTGCAGCATGAAACATTGTTCATCAGTTTTCTCAATTAATAACAGTAATCTCGATCGTTAGTTCACACCAGATTACTTGAGTTCTGAATTACTAATATTATTAGTACTCAACTACAGCAGAATGAGTGAATTAGTACTCAACAACAGCAGAATTACTAAATTAGTGAACAGCAGTTTACTACTACTCCGTATTAAAGTACTCAACTAGAGCAGAATTACTTGTTCAATTACTCCTGTTGTCATAAAACTATTTTCCTACTTCTATTCACACCATCAATTTATTTACTTTTTTACTCTTATTTTCATTAAAAATCTAATAAAATAAATATTCATGTCATCTCTAGTCTTGTAGAACTTTTGATTTAATTTTTAAGTATATATAAATCTTATTTTTAAATTTATAATAAAATAAATTGAAATGAAAATAATTGGTACCTATTTTCTAAAATATAGGTAGCACTGGTGCTCCATTCTTAATTTCCATTTATTATTTCTTTTTCTCCTTTTATTCCTTTATTGTTTCTTTTATAATCAAGTTTTACTGAATTTCTTTTTAATTTCTTTATAACGTTCTTAAAATTTAAAAATTGTTTTTGTTTGAAAAACATTAACATACGAGTATATTACATCTGTACGTCTCAAATTAACTATTTTTATTTTTTTTCCAAAATAAAAAAGTAAAAACTTTTTTTGACAAATTCAGTTCATAAAATGAGATATAAAATAAGAAATAAAATAAAACAAAAAATAAAAATTAATATCCTTTTTGGACATCCCAGTTCTAAAGACTTTTTAGGCATTATGAAAATTGCTTTGTGTATAAGACTTTTTTTTGCATCTTTCAATATTTTCCATTTCATTTTTCTATATTTTTTTTATTTTGAATTTTCTTTTTGAACTTACCAAAAAATATTCTAGAAAACAAAAAGTGAAAATGCTTAATTTGAGATAAATACAGTATATGATATTCATTTTTAATTTTTATTTCAAACACAAAGAATTTTGAATTTTTAAAACATTATAAAAAAAGAAAAGAAATTTAAAAAACTTTTCTAGGAAAAGGAAACATATAGAAAAAAAGAGTTAAAAAACAAATAATAAACAAAAAAAGAAATGAGCACGAGTGTCAATTATGGTTTAGAAAATATGCACCAATGCTCCGAAAATGACCAAAAAATTATCAAAGAGAGTGTGGGTGAAATGTTTTGAAACCACGAAAACTTTAAAAATAAGTTTTAAAAATAGAAGGTGTATTGGTGCCAGTTTTTTAAACCACAGGGGGCGGTGTAGCTATTTAGCCAATGATATACACAGGTGGACGTTTCTTATGGAATATTCCCTCTATTCCTATTTAACAGTCTCGTTCATTTTTCGAATTTAAAATTTGACCAATAATATTTCTTAATTTATATTAGCAAAAAATATTAAAAATAATACATTTTTAAAAATATTTCTCGATTTCAATAATTTGGTATAATTTTTATATTTAAATTTATTGTTATATTTTTACATATAGTTAGTCAAATGTTTGATACGCAACGCGAAAAGAAACATTTAATAGGAATGGATGGAGAACTGAGTATTAAATACACTCCATCCTCAATTCCTCATAATTGTTATCGTCTCATTCATAAGTAAAGACTGTTTTTCTTTTTTTTCTGTTAAAAAAGTACAGTTGCATTCTCTCCCATTTTTTATAGAGTGGAGTCTTTATGTGACTTTTAGATATATGTTTTGATATTTTCTATGATCAATATTGTTTTCCTAGTTTCATTTTGTGGTCTCCAATAGAAATGTTGAAATTCAATCTCACCAAGTATTAATTTCACAAATCTCTCAAGAATTATGAAAATAATGCTCCCTCTGTCCAACAATTAACTTCTCATTTACTATTTACATGTCAAATTTTATGCACTTTGTTGACTTATTTCACTTGACCATTGATAAAATAATATTGTCATCTCACATCTAATTTTGTAAAACTTTTCATAAAGTCACATGTGATAAAGTAACATTGTAGCCAATCGGCAAAATGGGGAGGGGCAGGAGGTGTTATGGTGGAGTGGGCATGTAGGGGGTAGGGGTAGGGTTTAGGAGGGTAAAAATCTTCAATTTTATGAACGAAGCACCATAGGGGCCCCGGGTCATAGTATGACTCAAGGTTCTAAGGTCAAAAGAACCATTTTGATGTAATTTTTATTTTTAATTCCTCACCACTTTTAATATAAAGTGATTTAAAAATAATTTCAGTCAAACATCATAACGCACAATGGAAAGATAATTGTTGGATGAGGGAATATTAAACTAGACACAAAATATTAAACTCAATAATTAGAATCAAATTAAAGAACTTACGTGAGCTGGATCCCTTGGCTTTATTTATAGCCTCCTAGGCTTCCTCATCCTATTAAACGTGTCTTAAGAATAAGTAGAGCTCTTCCCAAGTAAATAAACTTAGCACATGACTCTTGCCCATTAACTGATCCTCACGGCCCACATGGGTTAACCCATATATAGGGCTGTGCATTATTCGGTCCGGACCCGGACCGACCCGAAATCCGGCCAAAACCGGACCGGACTGGTCCGGACCGGTCCTTATTCGGTCCGGTCTCCGGTTCTCATTTTTTCCTTATTCGGGTTCCAGTCCGGTCCGGTCCGGTCCACCGCGTTTCGGTCCGGACCGTTAGACCAGTTAGATTTTATTTTTTTAAATATTTTTTAATGTTTTTTCTTATACTTAAAATTAGTTTAACTTTAATGCTAAATTTTTTTAAATGTTTTGATTTTATTATTTAATATAATTTTTTAAATACATTTCAATTTAAAATAAGATACCAAATGTAATGATTTTTAAATATTTTTAATATGAAAGGTGTGAAAAAGTAAAAATTATCTTTAAATTAGCGATCTAATGCATTTCAAATTTATATACCAATACTATAACTTAAATTTGTATTTTATCAATAATAAAACTCTAATCCGTAGGACAAACATTGTAAACAATCTCATGAACAAAAATAGTAAAAAATGTATCTGTTGGTCAAAATAATTCGAAACTCAAAAAAATATTACAAAAAAACAAAAATGTACTAAGAAGAAGTATATTCCCTATGCAAAATAAAAATTATGAACAGATTTTATGCAATACGGATTGTGTTTGATAATGTTTAGTGCATGTTACAATTAAAAATTAGTTGTAGTAATATTTTTATTCAATTGAATACTTTAAATTAAAAAAATAAAATAAAATTTTTTTTAAAAAATTAAAAGTAACATTATTCGGTCCGGTCCCGGTCCGGTCCGGGTTTTACCGGTCCGGTCCCGGGCCGGTCCTTAGCTTAATCGGTCCGGTCCTCGGTTCACCAAATGCCCCTTATTCGGTCCCGGTCCGGTCCCGGTCCAGGCCGGTCCGGTCCGGGTTTGACCCGATGAACACCCCTACCCATATATATGCTCACGGGTCATAACCAAGTTTAGGATCTAAGCGTTGGGCCGGATAACGCATATATATATATATATATATATATATATATATATATATATATATATATATATATATATATATATATATATATATATATATATATATATATATATATATATATATATATATATAGAGCTAATTACATTAATAATTACATCTTGGTCTAATTTACGCATCACAAGCCCCTTACAATTATTGATCTATAATTAATCATCATATAATCAAATCACCTTGATCTCCAATCCGATATCCTTCAAGCCATTCGTGTGTTGCCAGCTAACGTTCTTCATCATCATCCTAAACAATCATCATCTCTTCGGAAAAGACGCACACAATCACCTACCCTCATTATCTCAAAGTCATCACTACTTTGCAACCCAAGTGCACACCTCTGACTGTTGTAGTCGCCTCAACTTCCCAATCACCTCTATAAATCCAAATAAGCCATCTTCTTCTTTCTTTATGCCTCCTAAAATTTCCAAGCATCCCTGCTAATTTCACGATCCTTTTCTTTGTCTTCCTCTCAGTTTTAGATCTTTAAATCCTTTCGAGGTCCGTTGATTCCTTCTTTTCACCTTCTCAATTTATTTTCAGATCTCTAATATCACCCTCTATCCTCAGGAAATTGTGAGTAAATATGGAGCAATGGGATCCATGCATTCCCAAGCAACAGGCTCTTTCTGTGTGAGTGACAGCTCTTATAAAATCATAGGATCCATGGGGAGGAGAGCTCTTCAGGAGAGGAAGAAGAAACTCCTCCTGGAGTGAAGAAGATGGAAGCTCGTCGCAAGCTGCCAAAGTCTCCACTAGCCCTTCTGACCAAAGATCTGGTACTCCAACTATAGCTCGGGAGACCGTATCTACCCCGGTAGATCTTGTGCTGAAGTCTTCCTCAATTAATCTCTTAGGTACATCCTTAATTAATTCTTTCCTCTCTCAATGCTTTTTATCAGTTTTAAATGTTTTCCACTTGCATATGCACATATGTGATGTTCCTGTACCTGTATATATTGACTGTGACATCCATCTCCCATTCCTAGTCCAAAAACGTAAAATGCCAAGGGTCCAATTGGAAAGAAAACATCAATGGATGGAGGAGATGCCAAATACCTTTACCAAACTTAGCCCCATCCATACCTAAGATCACCTAGAAGTTGTCCCAACATGACGGGCCAACTCTGTTCCTCAAAAAGAGGAGCTTGTCTACTCCAAAAGATTCGGTGCTCCTCTTCTGCCACCAAAGGCCCAGACCTGCCGCCTGGTGGCTGATCCAAAAGGAAACCCTCGTGCACACTCTCAATCCCCCCATCTGCTGGTTCCTCAGCCAAAAACCCCGGGACGTGTGATCACTCCCTTCCGGAACCCTCCTTAGACTTTAACGAGCTAAGCTACACAAAATTTCCGGAAAGGTAGCCTGATTTTTTAGCCACATGGAGGTGGCCTTCACTGTTTTCAGAGCCTTTAAAAAAGCTACGGATCTGGCCCGAGCCTTTAAAAAAGCGACGAATCTAGCTCGAGCCGGAGCACAGGGAAAAGATGATCCATCCTTCCCGGACCTTCTACCACACCTTTCTTTAAGCCAACTCCTAGCAATAATACCCTAAGTATTGTCTAGTAGTCCTTGCACATCCCAAATTTCTTTACTCACCGTACTTCATTCTTGTTTCTAGCTGAACCAAACCATCTTTGCCCTTTGCCAAAAATATGTCACTGATCATCTTATACCTCATTCCGGCATACACCAGTGAGGTGTTCCGACGTCGGTACAGAGCTCAGAGCATATACAGAAATCCAATAAATATATATGAACGTCAATTAAGTCCTTATCATGCTCCTACGCTAATTAATCAATATATAATCCAAAAATCAATTCAACAAGCAAGTTAATACAATGTAACCACTCATAGAACATATATGAATATAGAATTTGTGACACCCTAATCCGTCCAAGTCTGCAACCCCTTTCGAAATAAAGTATTAACTTGCTAATCGTAGAAATTTAAAACTTTTCAAACACTTTTATTTATCACAATAATATTTTTCATAACATATACAATACAGAGTATTCAACAATATTGCGGAAGCGAATTTAAATATTGTCATATCATAATAAATCATTTCAAGACTTGTTACATCCATCCCGACAATCTTGCCCCATCTGCCGTCAGGATCACATTGTTCTTTATGTTTATCTGCGTGTAACAAATAAAACATACGACATGCTCAGAGTTGAAGCTGAGTAAGCATATCTAATGCGTTGAACATCCATATAAACTGAATCTCAATTCATAATCAAATTATTTGATATCATGCACACAATGTTCAATTCAGACATTCACAATTTTGATATTGTTCAGTTCATATCAACATATTTTATTCAATTCAGATATCATTTCGACAGTGCTCTTAAATTATTCTTAATCTAAAGCCAAATAATAACAACGCTCTTAGCTATTCTTAGTCTAAGGCCAGATCATAATAACGCTCTTAGCTATTCTTAGTCTAAGTCCAAATCATAATGTTCATAACCAGACTCTTAAACTATGTCTAGTTTAAGGCCATTAACCATACTCTTTAAAAGACAATTAATAATCAGATATTTAAACTATCATTAGTTTAAGGCAATTGATTTCAGACTCTTAACTGTAGTCAGTTAAGGCAACAACAATATAACGACTAATCAACGTCGGATCGGGGTATTCCCAAATGAGTGATCCTCTAGTTTGGTCTATAAATTCCTTTTATACATTTTTATCCACATCAACGAATATTCTTATTTTCATAAGTCCGTTCTAATACGAGATCTATTCTAGAGGTCTTCTAGATAGCTTTAACAACAATTATCTAAATGGGTATATCTTAGAGTTCTTCTAGATACCCTTAACAATACAAATCATTTCATAATTATCAATGTATTCATTTTACTCATGGTTCAATCATCAATAATCATTTTAATCAACAGGTTCATCATTCATAATCATCCATAATAATCATTCATCATAATTATTAATCAACATAACATCCAATAGCAAATAGCGGTCTGGTTTCGAGTGTTAACACCCTAACTTACCGTCATGCATCACATAACATTTTATTTGTTAAAAACATCATTTTCATGGATAAAAATCATCTTTATATTGTTCATAATCAATTGGTATCAAAAATAAGATTTTAGAGATCAAAAATAGCATTTTCGGAAGTATTTTCGAAGCAATCAGGTCGGGGGGATTGATCGAGTACCTAGGATCGATCCACCATGTGAAATTAGTCCTAGAGGATCAATCCATCTAGTTGGATCGATCCACCCTGCATAGTTTTGGGTTTCTGTTCATCATCTTCTACCTTCGGGTCCATTTTCGAAAATATCATTTTTAGCCACCAAACTTCAATTAAACTATATAGAAATGTTCTCCAAGGTTCATAGATCATTTTGGTATCATTAATCCATAGTTTTAACAACAATTTCATGGTTTATGATTCTTGGTTCTTCAAACATGTCAAACACAAAACTCAACCAAACGACCGTTTATGAACGTAGAAACGATCTATACGAACATTCTAGTAACTAGATATATCTACGGGCTTACCTCGAGCTTAAATGGAAGTTTTGGAAATTTTCCGGGGAAACTTCCGGCAACGATAACTCCCAACTCCGGCGACCTCGGCGGCAACCAACAATACCAGACTTCTCCCCTCACTCTCAGGATTCTTAAGGGACAATTTTCATCAAGATTGGTGTAGAAATGGTAAGGATTGAGTATCCTTAAAGAGGAGAAGAGAAGAGGAAGAAGACAACCTGCTAGGTCATTGCTACATCCGTGAATCGCGTAGTGGAGGGGGTTGCGCCGATAAAAGATTTACACGATTCTTCCTTGATTGAGACCAATTTCGGTTCCAGTCGGGGTACACTTTTTGGTCCAACTTTCTCTGAATTGAATTTCGTTTGCAACATTGCGATTAGACAACTCTATTCAACGATATAATTTTTATATTTATTTGTAATATTTTTCCGACATTATATTTTGGGATGTTTGACTTTGATAGAGTCATTATTGGTTTTATTGACCTTTACTCAAAAAAGTTCTTACATTTAATTTATTCTCAATAATTAATTTCAAAGTTCACATCACAGACAAATTCTTCATTTATTCTTAATTTAGGTCTGTACTTAGGTTCACAATCAAGATCATACAATAAGTTAACATATTGGATTTATCTTTTTGAAACGTATCCAGATTGTGATATTGGATATCAGAACATCTTTCATTTTGGAGAGAATGCCCAACAGCTACGCTACAGGGATCGATTGGTGTAACTCCCACACCTCATACATCCTCGATCTTGAGAAGCGTATATAAATTCTCTCTTAGCTCTCGCTGCCACTGCGCTATTATGCACATATATGATACAAAGTATATACATGGGCTAAAAGGAGTGTTTTCAAAGTTGGGGTAGGTTTAGGTTATATATTATTAAACTATTATATTATAAAATTAAATCATCTATTATTTATTGAACCGTAACATTTATTTTATTTATAATTTTTTTAAATAATTCCAAACTTGACAAATAATATATCGTTGGTTATTCTTTTACAAGATCTATCTAACAACACCAATGCTAAATAAGTTATTTTGACTTTATAACATACTTGCATTTTTCGCACTAAATAGAGTAAACTGTACTCCTTGCTCTATAGCTCAAAATCAGATTCTAGACGTGTTTCTGGATTCAGATTGTCGAAACCAGAATAACTGTATATTAAAAAGCCTGTACTCACAACTTAATATTTCTTCACTTTAGGTCCGGCGCAGTCATTAATTAATCCTTTTAATCAATTAATACTCATAGGCTCACTAGTACCAATATTCATATTCATTCATTAAATTAGTCATACCATTCTAATCCCATATGGAGAACTAAAATCCTCACATTCATTTTTAATTACTTAAAATATTTATTCGGAATAACGTTTAACTCCTAGGCCAATTTCCAGGGCATCACATCGTAGCAACCTTAGCTACAACTCATTACGATGGTGAATCCAACGGCTCCCGGGGTGACCTTGGAATCATTTCCAAGTTCAGCCCCTGAATCTAGCTTGTGAACCAATCAAGATTTATGTGTGTGTGTGTCTATATATATATATATATATATATATATATATATATATATATATATATATATATATATATATATATATATATATATATATATATATATATATATATATATATATATATGTTCAAATAAGAATAAGATCTAATGAAAGAAATAAGAATGAATCACAACCCTTGGATCTTGATCTCATCCCATCCTTCTTACTACTTTTCACAAGGGCATTTTAGGATTTTTAAAACACTGCTTTAATTATTCATTTATGATTTATCCTCTACTCTTCATCTCCGGAAAATCTTCTCACGACTTCCTCTCCTTTCGGTTTCCGTTTTCCTTATCTAGGTATGGGATCATCTGCATCTTCATGGTTCCATGAATAAAATTCAAGAATTTAGCTTATCTTCTGACGCCCTCAAACAACACATCGAATTGTTCTTTTGTCAGAATCATGTATGCTCCAAATTCTTTTATTCATAAATTACATAATATTACACTGGATTTTCTAATTTGGTTCTGCATATAATTAATTCCTTATTTTTTATCTTCTTTGTTCAATTTGTCACTGATTAAAATGGTCTGTATATGATTTTCGTATTCATTTTTGATGATTATATTCACTGAATTTTTTTAATTTGAATTTTTTGTATGAATTAATTCTATATTTATTTTATCTTTGTTGTTCAATATGTCTCTAATTAGAGTGATTTGAATGTGATGGTCATCTTCATTTTTGACGATTCCACTTTTTATTTTGCACTGTATTTCTCAATTTGGCATTCCACTTTTCATGTTTTGATTCATGTTTCAATTTTCTCATTCTTTTTACTAAACATGATGTTTTGTTTTTTGTTCATGTGAATTGTGCTTCTTGTTAATTTTCTGCTCATTTAGGTTGAATGAATTAAAGTAAGTCTTGATTTATGCAGAATTTTTTTGTTTTGTTTTTGTTTTTTGCTGGATGAATTTGGAATTTAGTGTGCAAAAACTCCATTTAGTTGGTGCAAGGAGCAAAATGGGACACAAATGCAGTATTATTAGCCTTGGTTGCACATTGACTGATAGATTTGTTAGAGTTAGAGATATAATTGGAAAATTGGATGCTTCCTTCTTTGTGTTTTCAAATGAATTTTGAAGTTTAACACCTCCGGTGAGTCTCCCTTTGTGCTGGTCTAGATTGGTTTAGAAGAACAATGATCCACCTTTTTCAAAGCCCCTTTTTTTGTCTTCTGTTATGCTAGTCTGCATTGGGTGCTGTGAAATTTTAAGATTTTCTTGTATTCGACATAGCATTGTATAACTGTAGTACTGCACTCCACACCTTTGTATGCTGCATTTACATTGAGCACAACCCCCACATCTAGTCACATTTCAAGGCATAGAAAAAAGAAAGTAAAACATTTGTGGATTGTGGTTATATTGTTATATTCTTGAAAATTATTGGCCATGATAATGTTGATTGGACAATTTGGTATTCAATACGGGTGTACATTATTGTTTGTTTGTTTTTTTTTTGCTTTTTTTTACTTTGCTTTTTTCTATCATTGTGCATTATTGAATCAAGTTAATGCATTTATAAAAGAGGGTAATACATTTTCAAAATCAAGCTAAAATCAAAATTGATGCATCTTGGGGAGAATTTCTGATGCATTTGTATATTGTACATAGTGATTTTTTCGCAAATGATGATGCACTTAACATTTTTTGTAAAATTCTCATATTAAAATCAATATCTAATAGGTCTAAGTGCAAGTTTTAGTCTCTTTAAAAAATTGGTGTCTATTAACTCAAATGGTAGAGCAGTACGTACTACGGTTGTATTATAACTGTAGCATACGGTTGTACTATCATTGTGCATTATTGAATCAAGTCAATGCATTTATAATAGAGGGCAATACATTTTCAAAATCAAGCTAAAGGATAATATAGAATCAAAATTGGTGCATCTTGTGGAGAATTTCTGATGCATTTGTATATTGTACATATTGATTTTTTTGCAAATGATGATGCACCTAAAGTTTTCTATAAAATTCTCATCTTAAAAAAATATATTTAATAGGTATAGGTGCAAGTTGTGAATGTCTTTCAAAAAATTGGTGCCTATTAGCTCAAATGGTAGAGCAGTATGTACTACGGTTGTGGGTTCGAATCTCGCATAGGCAAACTATTTCTCAAATTTGTATTATATTTATTCTGAATACAATGCATTCTTAAGCTTTTGCACATCACAAAAAGTTACGCAGGTGTCATTATTCACTAATTCACAAATTAATACAAAAATTAAATAAAATATAAAAGCAAGACACTGTGCATATATCACCTATCATAGTGCAATAACTTTAAAAAGTCTTTACACATTTTTACGTTTTTACTATAAAATGTGAGAAATTTATAATAAAATGTGATAATACAAAAAATAACCAAATATAGTTAACCAAAAAATGTTAAAAATAACATGACGAGAAAGTATTATTTATAAATTTGTAAAAAAATCAAAGTAAATAAATAAATCTTTTCCACCGTGTGAAATGCATTAAAATAATGCATATGAGGAATAAAGAGTGCAATAGAAAAAATATTTAATATTAATTTTTATTGAAGAAAAATGGCAATAAAAATAAAAAAAGAGAAAAAATTAAAAAATGAAAAAACGTGACAACAGATCCAAAAAAGAATGTAAGTGGAAGTCAAATGATATGGAAGGGATTAGTTTCGGAAATGGATAGTTGCGTTTCATCCCCATTTTAATTGCAATACAATTTTACATAATTAACCCTATTACTCTTTGATTTTAATTTACAATCAATGAATTGATTTCCTTACCTTATAAAATCTAGTGGTGGAGTCCGTTTAGTAGAAGGCTTCCATCCATTGATTATTTGAGATCAATGGATCTCATTCATTCTTATTTTTTTCGCAGAGGATCATTCTTATTGGAACCCACCCATATATATATATATATATATATATATATATATATATATATATATATATATATACACACACACACACACACACACATATATACACTAGCATATATACGCGCGTTGTGCGGATTGTAGTGCCAGATCAATGTTTACTTAACAATAATTCTAAAGTGTGTAAGTTTGAATTGTATGTATACCCATACAAAGTGATGATTTTTGCATGTATGGACTTTGATATCTGATTTCATACATATCCAATGCCGATGTCAGCATGATGATTTTTTTAGTTTGAATTGTATGTATACCCATACAAAGTGTGTAAAACCATAGGATTTATTTTATACAAGTCATTCTAAAGGATCTTCATTTTTCATATAACGAATTAAAACTTCCCACGTGCCATTTTAATTTTTAAGATGATTCATCTATGGAAAAATTTTCATTCCCTACGTCTCAATTCTTGATTCGTACCTATAATTTTTGTTTTAAAACTCTCTTCTATGAGAAATAGATAAAAACAATCTAGATTTATGCATATTAACAAGATATTGTATAAAATTGTATAAAATTAAAGTATTAGAGTAAATAATGTTAGCATAATGTAGTCTCAAATTTTACATCTTTTTCTAATTTCAACAATGAAGTAGTGTGTATTCAGTTGTGTGTTTTGTGGAATATTAAAAGTTTTGAAATAATCATTGATGAACAATGAACATAATGTTTGAAGACCAAAAATGGAGTTTTAAATTAGATACTACCAAGTATGACTTGATAATACAAAAAATGCAATGTTTAAAAGTAAATTGAGTTTTTTAAGACAAGAATTAATACAATGAAGAACAAAATTATATGTGACCTATTAATTTTCTAGTCTATATTTTTTAACCCCACTCATTATAAGTAAATTATGTCTCTAAGAATGAAGTTCTAAAATTTACTTTGCCTTGTCGTCATAAATCAATTTAATTTTTTTTATGGAATATAAATACTTATTAAAAAAGCATGATTAGTTACTGTTTGTTTATCATATGACATTCAAATACTGTTTGTTTATCATATGACATTCAAAGAACACTCATTTCTCCACTATTTTCTACCGCGAGAACCTTAGTTCCCTAATATTAAAAAAATACATTAAATGAACATAATTAATAGTCTATGCCCCTCTATGATTGCAACATTATAAAATGATTCATTTATGAGATTAAAATTCTTTTTGATCCAGCAACACATAAGACATATGCTTATTCAGACCGAACCTTGTGTATCTAATGTTATTCTTTTCAACAACTTTCATTTTGCATGTCATTCAACCTTGTTGTCGTAATATCACTACTTATTTTTGTTGTTGACATCCCTACAATTAAAAAAATGTTATACTAACGTAAGGAAACATGCTTTGGTACAAATCATTATTCAAAGTGTGTAAAACCATAGGATTTATTTTATACAAGTCATTCTAAAGGATCTTCATTTTTCATATAACGAATTAAAACTTCCCACGTGCCATTTTAATTTTTAAGATGATTCATCTATGGAAAAATTTTCATTCCCTACATCTCAATTCTTGATTCGTACCTATAATTTTTGTTTTAAAACTCTCTTCTATGAGAAATAGATAAAAACAATCTAGATTTATGCTAACGCAAAAAAGACTAATTAAAATAAAGTTAAATGACAACACTTTTCACCTAATAAAATTATTTCATTCTTTATGGAACACTTCTGCATAAATAAAAGCTCTATATGTTCCGATTTGATTAGTAAACTCATTCTTTTAGGAAAAAACTCTCTACGTCCCAAGTTTTTAGTTGTACATATTATTTTTTAAAAAAGTTAATTATTTTTAATAATGGAAACAATCAGCCAATATTTCTGGCAATCATAAAAACACTAAATAATTTTAAAGTCGACTTAAATCAAAACACTTCTTCCTAAGTGAAAAGGTTTCATTCTTATGAAATTATTTTAAAAATTGTAGTCTTAAAAAGCTAAAAAATCATGAGAATTGAAGACGTGGTAGATAAAAGTCATTTTGAATCATTTTAAAGACTCCATGCGTCCCAAATTAATTTGTAAACGAATAATTATTTTGTTTAACTAAATTATTTATGAATTGATTTAAATGAGCTTATGTGAAAATATTCTCCCTAAACGATGACATTTAATTCTCATGTAACATTAAAAAATCTAAAAAAATTAAGAACATAGCACATGGGAAATACAAGTTATTCTGAAAGATTTTCATCTTTCATATAAAAAAAAATTCTTACGTTCCAATTTGATTTGTAAATTTAATCTTTAATGGACAAATTTAACTCCCTATGTTCCAATTTTTGAATTGTACATATAATTTTATTTAAAAAAAGCCTTATGTACTGTGAGTAATGAACAAACAACCAAGAATATAATTATGGCAATCGAAAAAAACTATATTTTTTAGAAAACAACATAAATGAAAATACTTATCGCTAAATAAAATCAATTCATTTTTATGAAACACTTTGGCCTAAATAAAAACTCTCTACGTCCCAATTTATTGTAAACTCATTCTTCTAGGGACAAATTAAAACTCTCTACGGCCTAGTTTTTGAGTCTTACATAAAAAACATTATTTATTGTCAACAAAAAACACTATTTTTTTCAATCCTAATTTTGATTGAACCTAATTTTGATGCAATCCTGATCCTTAGATCTCACACTCTAAAGCACTAGATTCATTCTCATTTCTCTCCTAAGATTGTATTCTCACCAGAACATATATATATATATATATATATATATATATATATATATATATTATATATATATATATATATATATATATATATATATATATATATATTATATATATATATATATATATATATATATATATATATATATATATATATATATATATATATATTATATATATATATATATATATATATATATAAGAATGTATACAATATATTTTTACATGGAAACCAAATAGGTGAAATCCATGGGCCTTTTCCAGCAGGACCATGCCAACGAGGGTGTCTTATTATATATTTGGGAGGAGTTTACAATATACATAAGACTTAGGAAGCCATTGATGAGCTTAAAACTCTTGTAGGAGACGAAGAACTAAATATGTGATGAACTGATTATAGTCATAGAGTATAGTAGTAGGAATCTGCCCCTTCTTGTGGGGGGGGGGGGGGGGGGGGATGGTGGAGTATATATATGTGGGTGGTAGAGATAGTTATGGTATGATGTGAATTGTGGAGGTGGTTATGGAGGTATTTTAGAAAGAGTTGACTAAGGATGATGATAGAGATAATTGTGGGGAGTGATTGGTAATAATTTAGAGGGATTTATGGTAATTATGATAATTATGGTAATGGGTATTCAATTTGTCGCGTGACACCGTTCTGCAATGCTAGCTGATTACTCGACTAACTCTGCATGATCAGCCTATTGATTAGAGACAACCCTTTTTATGATGTGACAATCAAAGTACTGGCATAGACCTAAACTTACCTCACAGCTTTTGGCCCCCTGCCCTGGTCCATTTTGAGGGCCCAACGTGGGGGAGTTTATCCTCTATCAACATGGGTGAAGTATTAGTTGTTGAGTGAATTAATGAAAAAAGAACTTTAAGTAATTGTTAAAAGAGATAAAGACCGTATGTTTAAATAGTAATAAGAGTACAAAGTAATAGAAATAAGTGATATTTAGAAAAGCAATGAGTGTCAGTCATGACAAAAAATAATACAAAGTTATTTATGTTGTTTTAAAACTTGTTTACTAGTGCTTATTAGTGATAAAAATAAACAACATTTTTTTTTACAGAAAACAATAATAATTGAGTGGCATTTTAATGTGTGGGCTCGGCCTCAAACATTTCTTTTCGAGTATATTTCATACACATTTCTTGATAACATGGAGTTTTCATATATAGTCCCAAATGTTAAGATAATACATTCGTAGACTTCGATATTTATGAGCTATTCCATGACGAGTCCTTTGGGTCTATTTGTGAAAAATAAAATTTGGGTCAAACGACTAAATATGAGGGTGTTTCTCTATGTTGGTGTTTCTTGTCTTATTATTGATAAGTCGTTAGTAACTCATAAGCTGCTTATAAACTAACTTTCTTTCACATAAGTAAAATAAGTTAAATGATAGATAAGTTATTTAGGAACATTTATAAATTTTGAGATTCAGTTTTGTGAATAAACAAAAAGAAACATGTCGTCAGGTGATTTATAAGTTAAAAACTGATTATAAATAGTTTTAATCAATTTATAATCATAGAGGAACACTATCATAGAATGATTCTCAACCATGGAAAGCCACAAATATAATATTTTAAAATGACACTAGTTCATTTAGGGTACTTACGGTGCTCCGTTTGTAAAAATAATGGTGCCTACCTCCTAATCCTCTTCCAAAACCCCACCCTAGCTCCCCCTTCCGCCTCTTTCCCATCGTGGCAGTATATTGCTAGGCTGTACACTGCCAGGGTAGGTTGGGGAGCGGAAGGAGGGGCTGGGGTGGGGGCAAGGGTGGGGCTGGAGTAAGGAGTTTAGGGAAAGGAGTAGTAAAAGTAGGAATCGTCGTAAATAAAAATGGGGCACTATAGGTTTTTCAAACAAAGTGGTGTAAACAAACGATCCCGTATGAGATCCCGTATGAGAGATGTTATTTTAGACTTATTATTCTTTTTGTTAAAACCTACTCCCTCCGTCCTATAATGTTCTTCCTGGTTCTGTTTACTAAGTTTGACCGACTTTATTTTTAATTCAATTTATTTGATTGTAGGTGTAAAATTAAAAAATAAAATTTATATATTTAAAAACTACATCAAAAGTTCTACAAAACAAGTGGTGACAAGACTATATTATTTTATCAAATACTTAATAAAAATAGATAAAAAAAGTGATTAAAATTTGACCTTGTGAATAGTAAGTGGGAAGTATTAGGGTACATCCAAAATAACAAAACAAGCCAACTTAGGTGTTTTTCTCTACGTCTTTACCAACCTACCAACGAACCGTTTACTTCTAAACACCATCGTGAACAACTACGGAGTACAATGGCGATCGCCGCCGCCTCCTTCGCCAACACCAGGTTGAGCTCGACTTCTCCGCTGCGCCTTTTCTCAACTCCCATCAATCCCATTCATCTTCGCTGCGTCATTCCTACCAGAGCTATTACTGCTACTGCACGCCCAGTTAATGCCTTGTTTTCTCCGAAGTTGAACCGCCGCAAGTTTGTACAGCTTTGTTTTGCAGGCGGAGATGGTGGCGCTAGTGGCGGAAACTTTCCCGGCGGAGACGGCGGTGGTGGCAGAGGAGATGGTGACGACAAACATGATAACGAGAACAACGACGAAAACAACAATAAGAGGGAGGCATTGATGGCATTGGCGGAGGCTGGGAGGTCACTGGACAGCTTGCCTGGTGACCTGAAGGCGGCAATCGAGGATGGGAGGATTCCCGGTTCCATAGTGCTCAAATTCTTGGAGCTGGAGAAATCGGGTTTGCTGGCGTGGCTGCTTGGCTTTGCCGGGTTCAGGGAGCGCCTCCTGGCTGATGATCTCTTTCTTGCTAAAGTCGCCATGGAATGCGGCGTTGGGATCTTCACCAAAGTATTCAATTTTAGATCACGAAATTGGTTTTGGATACTTTATTTTTTTAAAAAAATGAATGCTAACTTCGCCTCTGAAAATGAACTTGTTCTGCACAATTTTATACTTATTCTGGTTCTCTAACAGCTATTTCTGTTTGCAGACTGCTGCGGAGTACGAACGCCGCAGAGAAAACTTCTTTAAAGAGCTGGAAATCGTTTTTGCAGATGTGGTATGGCATGATTATGATCCATACCCATTATTCCCATTTTTACATTGATGTTTACAAAACCGCATCACTTTTTTTGTTGATTGGATGTCTCAGCATTTTATGTAAATGAATGACTTTCTTTTGTTTATGTATTTGTAACTCCTCGTTGCTCCTTTTCAAATCTCAATGCAAATTAAAATTCAATCAGCCTATTTGCTCTTATATTGGATCATTTGCCTTTATGTCTAATATTGCTTTTTCTGGAATTGGCCTTGATCTTTTAGGACACGAGGAAACATTCATTTCATATGCTATCCTTATGAGAGGAGATTGGCACATTATTTTCAAGGTTACTCAGATCCTCATTATTATTTTTATGCATTGCTTGCATAGGTAATGGCTGTAATTGCGGATTTCATGCTCGTCTACCTTCCTGCTCCTACTGTTTCACTCCGACCGCCCATTGCTGTGAATGCTGGACGATTTGCTAAGTTCTTCTACAATTGTCCGGATAATGCATTTCAGGTCACTATTTTGTATACCATTTCTTCAGGTTTAACTGAAAAGGGTACAGATTCCCAAATTCAATAGTCAATAGTATAGCCCTCTCTTTTGACGGTTGCAGATTGAGGAACCAGCTTAACATACTAGTAGCAACCATGGCACATAGATAAAGTGTTTTTAGAAAAACTGGTTCTGTCATAGTACCTGTTTTAGAGAGATGGGCTAAAAGCCTAAAACATAGTTTCTGTTTCAAAATTGCTTCTAAAGCAGTTAACAGATAAAAAATCAGTATGTACTTTGGTTGCTGGTTCTTCTTTTAGTTTGTGTTTCAATTGATTTATGTGTCAAGATTATCCCACCATTGTGAATTTTCGTGCTGTTTACAAAAAAGTCATTCGCTTTTTGAAAATATACTTTTATATTTTGAAGGTTGTAGCCTAGGTATATGTATGGGGTAGAGATCTTTGGTTCTCTCTATCACTGAAAACCTGATGTTGGATATAAAAGAATAATTGACATCTCTCTCCCTCTGTATTTTTTGTAGGTTGCCCTGCCTGGAAAATCATTTTCATTTTTGCAAAGACTCGGTGCAATAGTGGTAAGAATTATATGTACTGAATTCTTGATTCAAGTTCCATCCTAACATGGAAGCATGATGTCTGTTTAGATGGAATCTAATGATATCTGTTCTAATTTTCAGCGGAATGGGACCAAGCTCTTTGCTGTCGGCACAACATCCTCTCTGGTAACTATAATGTTCATGTTTATTCTTTCAGGCTCCCTGTTATTAAATTTCTTCCTATGAACTATGAACTACTCGTACAACTTGTTCCATTCCCTTGTTCAAGTATGCCTGTTTAAATTTTGAGATTCATGGATTATATTGTTTGTACAACATTTAATGCTAATCATTTTTACAAACAATGGCCAACTACCTAGGGAATATTCATTTTTTCACTTCTGGCATCACTTTCATTTAGTGCTAATTTTATACTCTCTCCGTGCCCCTAAGAACTTCCCAGCTTCTTCATTGGGACATCCCAAAATAAGCCAGCATATATCCTTTTAAGGAAAGATTAGTGGGACTCAAATTATTTCTCTCTCATATGCATATGTCACAAGTCTCACAACCACAAACATTATCATAAACTCTGTAAAACAATATTAAATGTGAAGTTATTTGGCAGACACGGGAACTCAGGAAGTATTTGTTTGTAAAGAGATTGTTGTTGTCAATTGGTTGATGGAAAAGTTAGTATGAAAGACGTCATTGACAAACAGCTCCAAATAATCTTTTTGTATTAGGCTCTGGACATGTTGTGCACACATCTTTCACTTTTGTTGCTAGGCGTAGCCAAGGCTGAGTTCCTCTTAGGATTCTCTTTTAAGGAAATAAGTGTTATTATTTCCCAAAAGAAAGACAATTCTTTGGAGACCTTGGACACATTCAACAACATTTTGAGGTTGCGTAACAGTTGAGATTTGAGAATCATTTGGATTTTGTAATTTTCCTCATAACATTGCTAGGTGGGTATGTGGACCCTGGATCGAGAAGCATCTGGTTATTAATCAAGTGAATGAACATGAATACTTGATTTGATGAATCAAGTGGCATATTCAAAAATTTAAAAAAAAATGTTTAGTTGCCAAGCAGGATACATGACGAGGTCTTTCTTCCACCACTTTCCCTCATTTTCATCTATTATGACAAGTTATTTTCCTTTGTTTGTTTGTAGGCAATTATTTATTGGTTTACAATGTTTATTTTACTGCAATGTTTGTTTGTTTATTTTCCTTTGTTATGCATGTTCAGTTGTGGCAATGTTTATTTTACTGCATTTTCCTAAACTTGTACTTAAAATCTGTTGTGTTGTTCTGTTCCTGGATCTTTGAGGACTCTAAGGAAGCAGAATCTCTTTTAAGCCTGAAGGGAGCATGGAATGAATGTTTCAGATGCCAAACTACACCACTCCACAAACAGTGTGCTGAGCATAGGGCATCTTCCCTTTAATATATTTTTTGTTATCTTAGGCGTGATTACTACCACGGCAATATTCAATTACTATATTTACGCAATGATTTTGTAAAAAAAAATGACTTGAGCTGTTTCTGATTTCAATGAATTTCATGATAAATACTAGTAATGGATTTGCCACTCTAATCTTCCCTTCTTTAGGGGGTAAATGATAGCAATTATCTCGTGCTTCCATTCAATAAAAGGACGGTCAGTTTTGACACCTAAGGTGAAACTAAAAATTTTATTTTATGTCCAGGTTGGGACAGTTGCCACAAATGCACTAATAAATACACGGAAGGCTGTTGATAAGTCCTCAGCAGAGGAGGTTGAGAATGTACCTGTACTGTCAACCAGTGTTGCCTATGGTGTCTATATGGCAGTGTCTAGCAACCTTCGGTATGTGAGATTAGAGAAAAATTGGCATATCGTTCACCTATACTCATCATAATACACATAACCTTCGGTATGTGAGATTTTTTTTTACATTTTCTCTGTTCTGCACACTTTTAAACATACCCTCAACAGGTACCAAGTTCTGGCCGGTGTTGTTGAACAACGGATTTTAGAGCCTTTGCTACACCAACATAAATTAATACTGAGTGCCCTTTGCTTTGCTGTCCGTACAGGGAACACATTCTTGGGTTCATTATTGTAAGAATTTCCAGCTCTTTGACCCCCCCTGCCCCCGAAACAAAAAAAAACAATCACAATAGCTATCCTTTCATTTTAATTTTTCTTTTGCGATGGACAGTTTTTTTTTAATATCAAGAGAACATCAAATGCCAAAATTTTCAATTATAGTGATTCCTAATAGCTTTAAAAAGTGTTTTATTTAGTTTAAGTGTGATTATCTCCCTTTAGTCCTGTTTATAGCTCATATTCCGTATCAAGGTGGTCCTAAATATAAGTCCCTTTATATTATGGGTGCATAAATTTTATCTACCACATTGCTTTTTTGAAAACTCTAAAACATATTCCTCGTGTAAACATTTAAGAGCATATTAGGAAAGTCATGAATATTTTAAACGCTTTCAATCATTTTTTTGGTCTGCGTGAAAGCAAAAATTGTGTTTAATAATAAGGGCCAGAACTGGAAGGAGTACATTATGGTAGTATCGTGTGATATTTAGCGAGTGAAAGAGAGTCAGTGCCCGTTTTCGAGTTCTCAATAAGAATTTGGTAACCATTATCGGCAAATATTTAGGTTCTGCCGATTTTACCAAAGGATTACTATGATGATTATGAAACATTGTGTTTCCTTATTACATTTTTCTGGTTGTGAAAGCTACATGGGTACTCATTATTATGAAATGCTAGAATGACAAAAGTGAAAAGCGCGCAGCTACCGATTGTGAAGCGTTTCACATGATAATTCTGCTTGTTAGTAACAGTTAATCACCATATAAACCGTTTTGTTTATTTACAGGTGGGTTGATTATGCGCGTCTGGTAGGAATCCAAAAGGCAGAAGAAGTCGAGGCACATAAGGTACACGGTTAATGTTAAGTTTCATTGGAGGTGGCTATATATGGATCCTCGATTAGTTGAGATTATAGACATTTATCTTCGATGTCGCAGATGAATATTCTTTGAGTTTCCTTTTGAGGGGCTTGTAAAGCCCCGTATGGTTGGCAGATATTTGAATCCCATTGGAAAAAAAATCACATAATATAGAATGATTGAATATTGAACTTATATGAAATATCTATTTCACTACTGCTTTATAAATAAATAACTATATGTATTATCCAATACTCAACCACTGGAAAGTACATATTCAATTAGCATCAGTGTTTTAGATATCATTTTAATATTGCATATTGACTTTGGAAACGACAAGTTAAATGCTGCAATTATATAGTAACTTTTTCTAAATGCCAAATCTAAACACCGAATCTTTTGTCAAATGGACCCTTAATCTACTAATGTTTTATTTTGTATATCTACAAGAATAAAAAAATACTACACTCGTTATATATCTCGTTACCAGAAGAGACAACAAAACAAAACTAAGGTGATACTCTGTGTATGATTTCCCTCCAAATACGAGTATCAGGGGTATATCTTCTGTAACTAAGCGATCATCTCGTTCTCCATGCACGTCCTAATCTTTACCTCGGCAATGCTGCTTTCTGTCACTCGAGTGACGTCACAACATTCACATTTATCGGTCTAAAATGAAATCACACAATTACGTAAAATAAAGAGATAAATAATTTTGGGTAAAAAAATTAGAGTGAATTTCTAATATAGTCTTTCTTAATAAGGCGTTTCCAAACTGGTCTTTAAAAAGCAATAATGATATTTCGTAAGTGAAATATTTTCCCTTGATATAGTAAACAACAATTAACTACCTGAGACTTTATAATTGAGAATTTTTTTATGGCAGTCTTTTGACAATTAAGGTGATATTATAATTATGAATTCAAAGGTGTGATTTGAGAAAACATTATATTAAAAGAAATCATTTTGAGAATTTTTCATAGTTTAGATAATGAAAAATATCAACAAAAAAAAACACTCTATTATAAAGAAGATCATTTTAGAACTAAAATTTAGGAAGAAGAAGAAGAAATGAGTTAACCTGTGTCCGCTTGGAGGTGGGGGTGTAAACACGAACCCTGAAAACGTAATCAGCAGAGTGGTTGCCGCTAAACAAACAGGGCGGCAACCTGCGACGCCACTGGCGCTTGTAGATGGTGACAATCTCCTGGCCATCGGGAGTCTCCTTAGCGGACTCCAAGAAGAAGACATGAGGAGTTTCGCAAGGGTGGTTCACAGGCGGGCGAACATCGAACATCCAGTGGGGAGGCCTCGGGTTCGCATGGGCCCATTCCTTGAACGTCGCAATCGGGTTCTGCAAGTAGCTGCGGGGTAGGATCCTCTCGTAGATGTGGGAGGTGTAGCCCCAGGAGATGGAGAAGGTCCAGTTGGTGGGGCGGTGGTGGCAGATGGTCTGCTGCAATATCCGAGTCTGGTCCAGACCAGCGGCCGTCATTATATGGGCCGCTGACTGGAACCGGTCCATCAACGGGAATAGGGGCTCCACCATGTCCAAGTGGTGGAGGGATATGAGTGGGGAGTTGGGGTGGGAGGAGAGGAACCCAGATGCGTCTCCTCTCATGTCCATCTGCACCAAAACCCATGTGGAAGAAGAGTATTATACTCTCAAAATCTGCTGCTAAAACATACACATACAAACAACTTGAATTCCTCTTGTATTTCACTTTTTACATATCTTAAAGGACTAGACCAACTCTGTTTTTTTACTTAAGTCACGACTCTTGTTTCATAAAACTTTTGATATAATTTAAAAAAAACTACGGAGTAGTAAATTTTACGAAGTGCGGAGTATTTTAAATTTTGGCTAGCCAAGCATACTGAAATAATTTATTTTGGTAATGTTTTCATATTAGTCAAATGTGTCTCATACCGTACTACGCTCACCCCTAGCTAGGGGGGTTTCGACTGAGAATGTCGGTATATGACCCCATTGTTTGTCGCGAAAAATGGGATGTGTGGCTAGGGAAGTTGAAGGATGGCGACCATATCTTTATTTTCAAATACAGCCGAAAGGACAGTGATGTCCCAAGAGCCGTGTGTAATAAACGCAGATTTGGGTCTTAGTTTGGTGTTAATGGTAAAGGGTCTAACTCTAGGAGCCACGGGTGTTGCCAAAGTCGAACATACAGATCGTGTCCGATGTGCCAAGAGATACTTGAGCGGAGGAGCGAGATGGATGTTCGGAAGCTATGCAAAATCAAGCTCGGGACTTAGTGAAGGAGACAATAGAAAAGAGAAGAGTTAGGATAATACTCGGATTTGATGAGTTGGGGCACCAGAGCACTTAGTCATGAAGGAGCTTCCACGCCAACTTTCCTAGGAGTATGCATTGTTATTATTGTGAAGATCACAGAATCCAAGTCCGCCATTGTGCTTGGGTGCACAAAGACGATCCCAACACCACCAATGTATCCCTTTGTCGTTTGTGTTCCCTTTTGATGACCAAATTTTTGAGAGGGTGTGGTGGAGGTCGTCGATAATGATTTCGGGGAAAAGGAAAAGCTGCATGACATACAGGGAGGACAAATTTGACTATTATTTCTTTACTCGCGCTCAAACTTATTTTGTTTGACACCGAGTTCTTTTAACAACTCTTCATCCATAATACCTCTTTGCAAGCTTCGATTGCAGCTGTAAACTCTGCTTCTATGGGAGATAGTGAAACACAATTTTATAATTTTGATTGCCATCAGACAGTTCTCCAGAAAAATCTAATCAGATAACCTAATGTAGACTTTCTAGAGCTGGCATTAGGGGTGAGCGTCGGGTCGGTTCGGCCGGTTTTGGGTCAAAACCGAACTAACCGAATTATTTTTTATTATCTAAAAACCGACCGAAACCGACCGAGATAATTGGGTAACCGAAAAAAACCGAAACCGTTTTAACCGAACGGTTTCGGTCGGCTATTAAAAACCGAACTACATATACGGAATAATTTGTTAATAATCAACCATAATTTATAAATTTATCTCTAAAAATTAAAAAACAACATAATCTCATAAACAAATAAAAGAATTGGTTTCTGATTTTGCTATTAATATTTTTAATCGGCCTTATAGACTCATCCGGCCTTCTAAAGTAAGAAAAGATAATTGGAAGCATAATAATCAAATAATTAATAGAGGAAAAACTTTGAGATGACGATGGGGATTGGAGAGTACATACCGGAACCGTCGTCGTCTTGGCACGACAACGGCAACAGCAACGCTGGACGATGGGTCAATGATGCTGACTGGCGAGTGGCGAGGCAGAGGCGCAGAGCCGCAGAAAAGTAAAAACGGAGAAGTGAGAATGACGATAATGACGAGGGAGATAGGGGTTTTCCATTTTCTAAGTTTTTGGGCTTGGGTTGCTTAGGTTTGGATGTTTAATTTGGATTGGGTATTTGCCATTTTAGTTTTGTTGTTTTGGGCTGGGTAATAGTTCGGTTATTCGGTCGGGTTTAATTATTTAAGCCCAAACCCGAAAACCGACCGAATAACCGAATTGACCGAATCTTCAGAAATCTACTAACCGAAACCGAAATCGAAAATTTCGGGCGGTTCGGTTTTTTACCTCGGTTACACGGTCGGTTTGGATAATATGCTCACTCCTAGCTGGCATCCCCAGAAAAGTGTATATCCGTGTATCCAACCAGCACATGTTCTGCCTCTCCAAAACATAAACATATTTTGGATGTACCTCAAAGATACTTGAGAATCCATTTGAGAGTAGGCCAATGTTCCTTTCTAGATTTGAAAAGAAACGACTCATTACTCGAACTGAATAGGCGATATCTTGTTGTGTACATACCATGGCATACATCAAACATCCAACCGTTGAAGCATATGGTAGTGTAACCATCTCTTCGTTCTCTTTGCTAGTAAAAGGGCACATATGGGGACTGAATCTAAAATGATTAGCAAGAGGACAACAAATTGCTTTAGCCTTGTCCATGTTGAATCTCTCTAGTACCTTTTTTATGTACTTCTCTGGAGATATCCATACCTTATTGAAATTTGAACCTGTACCTTTAATAATACTCATGCAAAGAATCTACTTTGTTGATCCCAACTTCCCAAGTCTTTCATCGGAAAAGTCTTACTCAGCTCCTTTTAAAAGCTGCTGATTTTTGAAATATTCTTTCCAATGATGAGCATGTCATCTACATGGAGTAAAAGGATCACAAAATCATCTTCAAAATATTTCTTGATCGATAAACACACATCAATTTGTTGTGATCTTCTTGAAGCCTTGCTTTCTTATAATAGACCCAAACTTGTGATACCACTCGGTTCCTTTTTTAATATTAAAGAGTATCCAACAATGGAACTCGAAGAGAAAACGAATCGGTATATAAGTTCTCGAGTTGAATTAAATAATCAATTCGATTCAATTATTTAATATTGTTCAGCCCAAGTATATCCTGACCCAATTCAGTGACCCTTACTTAATCCTAACTTCTATCATGGAACCAAAGTCAGTTTTAACGCACTTCATTTGTTAGCGTGTCTATGTAAAAGTTTATTTTCAGCAACCCATTTGTCTTTAGCCCAGTTGTACATATGGAAAACGACTTGTAGTCCATATAACTAGATTATTCGTTAAAAATGACCTGATTGTCCACTTGAGGGATCAAAAGTGCTAAAATGTATCCCACATCAGAACTTGAAAAGAAAAAAATTGGTATATAAGCTCTTAGTTGAATTAAGTAATTGATTACATTCAATCCTTTAATGTGATTCAACTAAAATGTCTTCTAGTACAATTCAGTGACCGCGCAAAGTTGAGATTTTTCTGGATAATTTGTTATTATTATTATTATGATTATTCTTGTTGTTATTGTTGTTGTCGTTGTCGTCTAATATGCGCCGAAGCTGAGTCTTGCGGAGGCATGAGGAAGTTAGGACACTAGCTAGAAAACAAAAAGACTCAGAAGGGTGCAGTTCGAATGCCAACTTTGACCGGAATCAAATTTTTGGTCAGAAGTCCACTTTTTAGGGCAAAATCGTCCATTTAACATCAACGAGGTGAATGTAGTCAAAATAAGAGTTGATATAGCAAAACCATTTACTAAAATACCTTAATGAAATGGAGTGAAGTATATTAAATGAGATGAGTGATGTGTGAAAGACAAAGTTAGCGAGGTTAATTATGAAATTTAAAATGCTAAAAACATAATGAGAAAAAATCTTTCCGGGACAAACAAGAAGGGTATTGGGAGGGAGTAATAATTATTGTTTGAATCTTTCTTTACAATGTTGAACTTGGTTCAATAAATTTCAACAGAATTTATTAAATTGCACAGGCCTACAATCACAATAATTGGGCTGCCTGATCAGGTGGGAGGTTGCAACTGCTCACGGCGGTCATTAAAAAAAAGGGAGGTGCCTTAAAACTGAGAAAGACATGGAAGGAAATTAGTTCAAATTAAACCAAGTAGTGGTTGAATTTCTTATTGAAGAACTTACTTATGATACTTATTATCATCGACCGGAGGTCATTTTTTTCTTTAATTAGTTTATTCTTTGCCTGGTGTTAGCTGATTTTTGTTTCGTGTTGAGATGGAGGCGTGACAGGATATATATATAAAGAATAAGTGTGAGTGAGAATTATATGTTATAAATAATCATTTAACTACTTATTACTTTACATTAATGTTCATTTACTAATAAACTACTTTAGATATATACTACTCCATCAACTTATATTCTTAGAATTTCTAAGTTGAATGTTGGAAAGAGCCGGAAGAACTTGGAAATATCGCAATCACTTACTTCCTCCGTTCCTTTAAACCCTTTCACTTTTGACTTTTGACAAAAATAAGGAAAGTATAATTTTGATTGACTTTCTAATTTTGTCCCTGATGTGATGGATAAAAGTAAGATGTGATAGTTTGGTTATTAGAGAAAAAGTATGATGTGATAGGTAGGGTATGAAAAGGTAAGGGTAAAAGTGGTTTTTTAATAAAAAGTGAAAGTGTTTTAAGGAATTCAAAAAAAAACGAAAGGGAAGGGTTTTGTGGAACGGAGGGAGTAGAAAATATTGGAAGAATTAAAGTGTTAAAAAAATCACTCGATTAAATGATCACTCAAATAAATATAAAGGAGAACTCTAATTTTGGACAAAAAATATTCATCATTGTCCTTATTTGAAGTGATATGTTATAAATTTGGATATAATATTTTATTATATATTTGTCCTTATTCGTTGGAAGAAACTGAAGAGGTTGGAAGGAACTAGGACGAGTTGGAAAAAAACTAGAAAAAGTTAGAAAAAATTGAAAGTTAATTTTTTCTAATCCAAAAGAACACTTAACTAATGAACTTAATGAAGCTATATTTTAGTTATATTTTGGGAAAAATTTCACTTTTAGAGAGTTTGTATTGACGCCACAAGTTCCAATCTAAGAGCTCAATTTTATATGAGAAAGAATTGATTGCTAACTTCCTCCCTCACATTAAAGATATTCTAGAATTGAGTTCACAAGATTTAAAAAATGTTAAAAAGGAAAAGAGAAATTAAAGAGTAATACTAATTATACTGCTTGCGTCTCAAAAACTTCATCCCATTTCCTTTTTTCTTGTTCCACAAAATCGTTCCTTTTTCTATTAAAAAATCATTTTGGTTCCTACTAATTCTTAATCTATCTATCACCTCATACCGTTTTACTAATAATCTACCAATCACACCTTATTTTTACCTATCATAATAAACTTATTTTTAGGACGAAGGAAATATTATTTTGGGATGGATGTAACATTTAGGGGTGGGTTCGGTTTTTGCGGTTCGGTTTTTACCCAAAACCAAAGACAAAACGGAAGGTAAGTTGGCGGTTCGGTTTTACATACAAAATATGTAAACCGTTGGTTATTCAGTTCGGTTTTATGCGGTTTTTATTTTGGTTTTTTTTGGTTTTTTCGGTTTATAAAAGTAAATATTTATAAGCATTAAAAATTGTATAAATACTAACTCGATGAAGCAATAACAATATGTAAGTTTGGGTTTGGTTTTTTTACTTGATTTTTACACACAAAAAAAGCCGAGCGGAAGGTTAGTGTTCTCATTGGTTCAATTTTATATACAAAATATGTGTCAAATGTCTAACAAACATCTAGAAGATTATAAATAATCTTAAAGATATCGTATGTAAAATCAATTGCAGAGAATTTGGATTTTTTTATATAATACTTTCATTTTCATTATACATCAAAGTTTCTTTTATTTAAATATGTTAACTACTCATTTTAATTTTTAATGTTATATAATTCTATATTAGGCTAAGTTATTGGTGTTTATATTTTTAGATTTTTTAAAGTTTATAATATGGTTAAAATGTTTAATTAATAGTTAAGAAAAAAACTTTAATTGACTAGTAATTTATTTGCATTTTTGTTTATATGATTTTTATACATATCACATATACTCGTATAAATAAAATGAAGCATATAAATAAGTTCGGTTTATTCGGTTCGGTTCGGTTTTTCAAAGTAAAAACCAAAACGGAACCAAACGATAACTGTTCGGTTCGGTTTTTTTACATTCGGTTTCGGTTTTTTCGGTTCGGTTTTTTTTCTAGCTCGTTTCGATCGATTTCGGTTCGGTTTTTGGTTTTCGGTTTTCCCGACCCAGCCCTAGTAAAATTAACTCATCTTAAAATTTACTCCCTCCCTGTCACAAAATTTTCCGCCTTAATTTTTTGTGCACCCCATTAAACACTTATACTTCCAACTAAAATGTCTAAAATATATCTCATTATGTAGTTTATTGCCCGTAGAAGTTGTTTTGAGAGTATTATAAACATTTTAGGTGGGGTAGAAGTAGAGAAGAGCATGAAGACTGAATCCGAAAAGATTGACCGAGATTGACTAGGATTTGGACTTGAAAAATTGGGACCGAAGTAGTCCTTGAGACTAGTCTAGTCCAAGACCAGTAGTCTCAAATGTTCCTTAATATGTATAGAGGACTATGACTAGTCTAAGACTAGTAAAAGACATGTTAAAGACCTGAACCGGTCCGAGACTAGTAAAAGATTGGCCTAAAGACTAGGATTAGTCCAAAAGGCTAGTCCTCTAGAGTCTAATTATATTACTTGTAAATTACGGAGTATATAGGGAGTAGTATATACCGAGTAGTACATATAATAAAATCTTTAAAAAATAATATAGAGTAATACAAATTAGAAATGATTAATACTTCTCGGCTTCCCCTATTCCTTACGTATTTTCTTAGAGTTTCAAGATAAACTCAAACGTCACAACACTCTATCCTAGAGTAGTAGAGCTAGTCCCTAGAGATGTTCCTAAAGAATCAGCGATTGAGCGAGCGAAGTGCAACATGCAATCTCGACCGATGCGAAAAGAGTTGATGGACTATTTGGTAACCCTGGCACAACATCCATATCGCAAACTGCAATCTTGACCAAATATGTTGGGACTAGAGACCGGACGAGATTGGACTACGGACCGGACTAGATATTGACTATTGGTTTTATTTGGTCTTTGATTTTGATAAGAAGACCGGACTAGTTAGGACCGGGTTTTTAAAAAGACTAGTCTGGTCCAGTCCTTTATTATATTGTAGCAGTCTTTTCCAAACACCGATCTAGTCTGACCGCATCGGTTTTTTTGCTCATCTAGATAGAAGTATTTTATGGGGAATGCAAAAGATTAGGGCTTTTGTGAAAAGGGAGTATATTTTTGTCTTGTGTAAAATAACTTATCGTGTCTCTCCAACATGCAATGGTTGTTTAATTTATCTGGGTAAACCACTAATATCTAGGTTTACATGGGTGTATAAACATAAAAATTACCTGATGAATGCCGGGAATGGGGGAGAGGTTGGTTCCAAGATCGGCAATGCAAGCCATGGTGGTAGAATCAGCAGCCCTCATCTGGTTGTATCTCTTAAGACAGGATTTCATAGAGTGTGCGAGTGCCTTGGCCAAAGGGTAACTCAGGAAGAAGCCAGCGCCACCAAATCCTTGGTTAAACGAGTACCAAAAGTTGGACAAAATGAACTCCGAGTGCCCCCCGAAATAATAGTACTTTCTGTGGTCATACCTCGCGAGTAGCTCCACCATGTTGTCCAGCATGAAAATCGAATCGTCGTCCCCCATCACCACCCACCTGATCACCCTCTCGTCGTCGCCGCCGTCCCCGTTGCAGTCCCTGAACACCTCCATGATCCCGTGCACCAGCCTCGCCACCGTCGCGTCCACGTGCCCCGTCTCCCCCACCACCTTGGTGATGTTGTCTGACACCCTGTATGGCGGGGACCACGGGGACCACGGGAGAAGCTCTTCCGTGGGCTCCGTGTCCAGGTAGATGAACCCTCGGGTCACGTTCGGCCGCCACCACGTCTCGATGTACGCCTTGCGGTGGTGCCACGCCTTCTCGGACCCGACCAGCCCGAAGATCAGGTGGCTGAGGTTGGTTTTGGACTCGGAGGCGGTGGCCGGAGGAGGGCCGCCGCCGCCGCCGTCGTCCGGTTTTGGGGACGACGCTGGCGGATCACCGGGCGACGTTGTCGACGCTGGCATCGCGAGCCTCGACGAAGATATCATTATCTCCGGCGACGGCGGGCACGGCGGGATGTTGGGGAGGAGGATGATTCCCAGGTAGACGACCACACCGGAGATTAACAGCAGTTTGCTGAGGCCGGCGAGCAGAGAAGTGGTGTCGATAAAGGAGAACCAGGAACGAGAGGATGATGAGGATGACATGATATAATAATGCCCGCCGGATGCAAATTATAAAAATAATTGATTAACACTGGTTATTAACTATATATTCTCTTCTGGAAGGAAACATTGATAACAGTGAGGAAATTTTCAAACCATCAATTGTGCAAGATAAATTACGTTGATGCCGCATGAAAGATCGTTGGATACACAGATGGCGGATGAACTTTTTGTAGGTGAAAACTGATAAAATAAATCTAGAATGGATCCCGATGTATTAAAAAAAAGATTGGTTTATTTCCCAAGAAGAGAAATTTTGTATACATGCAGACCCCGGATTGGTTCGACAGAAAATGACCTTAATCGTGAGAAATTAGAATGATTCTTTTTTTTGTTCCCCATGATATGTATTTAATTCTTGGCAATGACTATAAATATAAATTTGACTTATTTACAAAAAAAAAAAAGCGACCCTGATATTCCACTTTTTTCATATTCTTTGGGTAAATGTGGTGAGAATATCACCGACATATTATTTGTTGAGTTCAAAGTTTTAGAGTAAAAGTTATAAATAAAATAGATGTTGCAATACAATAATTAAATGGAGAATAAAATTTGTACATAATATTGATTTTTTAAAATGATTCTTTCTAATTGGGTCTTTTCACAAATTGGTTGATTTTCGAAATAAAACTCATTAAATATGGAAACATAATTTTTAAATTTTGTTGGATGAGAGTATAATAAATAATACTATAAATATATTATTAAAAATTTTAAGGTAACATTTTAGAATGTTTACAATTTTTTAGAAGAATATCATGCAAAAAAAATATTTAACAAAAATTATTTATTTACTCCCCCATTTCTGAAATAATTAAGGCTCTTGTTTTGATTTATAATGCCTGAGGATTTTTTAAAAAAAAGAACTATAACTAAAAATTGGTCTAAAATTTTAAAAAAATATATACTAAAAATGTACATAAATAGTTTTATAAAACAAGTGATGACATAACCAATTTTAAAATGGTTAAATATGTTTTTAGTCCTAGTAAAATAAGAGACTTTTGTTTCTAGTCCCTGTAAAAATGGTCAGTCGGAAAGGAATTGAGGCTAACCCGGAGAAGGTTAGAGCCATTATGGAGATTGAGCCGCCAAAAACAACTAAGGAAGTACAACGTTTGACGGGAAGGCTAGCCGCCCTTAATCGATTCCTGTCAAAGTTGGCAAGAAGGCGCATCCCTTCTTCGTAGAGATAAAGAAGAGGGCCACTTGTGAGTGAACACAGAAATGCCGGCAAGCGTTTGAGGAGTTGGAGATATACCTTGCCAATCCATAGGTGCTATCCAAACAAGAGCCCAGGGATGTGTTGTCCCTGTTTTTGGCGATTTCTGATTGAGTGGTAAGCACTGTTACAATACAGGAAGAGGGAAGAGCTCAACACCCAGTCTATTATGTTAGCAAAATGCTAAGCGCGGTGCAGAGTTGAGGTACTCTCGACTAGAGAAAGCTATATATGTTGGCGGTATACTGGACGGTGAAGCGATTGACAGCGTATTTTTATGCCCATCAAGTTAATGTCTCGACCAATGAGTCGTAGGCATCATTATCCCGGAGTCCAGCCGCCTTGGCCAAAATGATTCTCAGAGTTAACCCGTTAATAAAAAAATATGGTAAGGATTGCAATTTTTGCAATTTTACTGAACCAATCTTCTATTATTAATTTTACGTGTTGTTTAAAATTAATCTATTTTTACGGAGTTAACTGGCCATTAATATCCAATTATTCGGGACAAATTTTAAACGGAGCGTAGCGTAACGGACATGTTAATGGCTAATTAATCACCATTAACACGCCATTAGTGTGCCGTGCCACAAATTCCATGGATTTAATAGTGTATAAGTTACATTGTTTAAAATGGCTTGGTTATAAAAATCAAAGTGGCTCTCCATTTCTTGGGTGTGCTTTATGTGTGAGAAAGAAAAGGAAAAGAAAGGGAAAACTTTCTTGTTTATTTTTTAGAGAGAGCTCTTGATCTTCCGGCCGAATTTCTGGCCATCCCCTTCAAAAACAATTTTGGTCGCCAACGTTCCTACGTTGTTCTTGTTCGTTGGTGTGTGGTTGGTCCGTACAATCTCCACACACAATACGGTTTTATCCTGGGAGGAGAGTGCCCACGTTTTTTCAGTACGGTAGGCGGGCACTACTACCTCAAGGACATCTCCGGCGACTACGGTGTCTTTCCACGGTGTTTTATTTTGCAGGTTCAGTTCATAAAGACCTCGTTGCATTCTACCCTAGGCCATAATGTCCTCACTGGTGGTCTGGTTCAAGCCATAATGTCCTCGCCACTACCCAGTGACCTCGCTGCCTCACACAGTGTCTTCGTCCCAGACTTTCTGCTTTTGTCCATTGTATAATGTCCTCCATGTCCAGTGCATATTGTCCTCATACAACAAGGCTTTTTGAAGATATAGAAATTTATTTTCAACTTTGTTTATTTTCTAATATTCTGAATAAGTTATAAATTCAGAATTTTATTTATTTTTATTTTCCGGGGCCGTTCATCTTCCCCGCCCGTTGTAATCCGTACGAGAATTCTAACAGGCTACTATTGAAGAGTTGCGTGTGCTCAACTTGAAGAAAGAGAGTGTTATCTCGGTGGTGGCAACCCTCCAGAATCGTTGGATCGACTGGCCAAATATATAGAGGATGGTATAGCCCCTGAAGATCCTTAGGAGGCGAAGTTGCTACCACTAAATCGAAGAGATCCTTGAAAATAATGTAAACGAAGTTTACTACCACTAAAACTCTTTCGTCAATTATGTAAACGAATTCAAAATAAGGAAACATTCGAATGTATGAAATCATACATTCAAATGTTTTTTTTTGCACAGAAATACTATCTTTTATATCACTCCAATCAAACATGTTACAAACAATAATAAAAAACCTTTCTAGTCTACTACTTTTTGCACCATAACAGTTTGTAACGTAAATTTAATACTAGCTAACATCTCTTCTTCCTTCATTTCTTTTTGATGAGTTTTAGCATTTCGGGTTTGCCATACAATATAACAGACAGCCCTCCAAGCTGCCATGGCTATCTCTCTTCGCCTTGCCCCCTGCATCTTCATTATTTTCTCACCAAATTCTTTAAGATTTGCACCTTCAATCTTGTAGTTCAGCCAACCAAACACCTGTGTGTAAACTCTTTGTGTGACATCACACTTATAAAAGAGATGTTCTATGTTTTCTTCTCCCTTATCACATAATATACAACTAGTGTCAATGTTCATGTACTTTTTCAACCTCTCTTTTGTTTGAATTCTTCCCTTCATTATCAGCCAGAAAATAAATCTATGCTTTGGGACCCCTTGTTTAAACCAAACCCATTTATGCCAATATGGGGGTTCATGTTTACCCATCAGCCAATTATATCCCTTCCTTGTGTCAAATTTTTCATTTCTGTCCCATTCAGCAAACTCCTGTCTCACTTTGATCATCCTTCTCCAGTAGTGGCAGTTGTTTGGAGTAGGGATGTAGTCCCAAAAGTTGGTGTTTTTCAGGTATCTAGAATGTATCCAACGTACCCACAAGACCTCCTTTTCATGGGCAATGTCCCAATTCAGCTTCATAATGTTCGCCTTGTTCTAAATGATCACATTTTTCAGCCCCAGCCCCCCTGCCTTCTTTGGCATACACACATCCTCCCATATGACGGGTGGGGCTTTCTTGTATTCTGCTGTACCACCCCACAAGAAGTTTCTGCACATGTTACTTATCTTTTTCAGCACTTCTTTAGGAAGGATAAAGATCCTTGACCAGAATGAGATAATTCCCATGAGTACTGAGTTGATCAAGCTAACTCTCCCAGCACAAGAAATGTTTTTGGACCTCCAACATGTTATGTTAGCAGCCATTTTCTCCACTAATTTATCACAGTCCCTGCTTGTAATTCTTGATGCTGTAATCGGACTTCCTAAATAAGTGAAAGGCAACCTCCCCTTAGGCATATTTGTGATCTCTAGTAAGGTCCTCTGAATTTCCTCTTTGCATCCTCCAAACACCACTTGTGATTTTTCCTTGTTTACTCTTAGGCCAGTGCTTCTCTTGAATTTATCTAATGTATCCATAATGCTTTGGATAGAACTGGAATCGGCTTTGCTTGCAATGATCAGATCATCAGCAAATATCAAATTAATCACTTGAGGAGATGCACACATAGGGTGATATCTAAATCCCCTTTCCTTAGATTGGTGATGGAGTAGCCTGGTAAGATATTCCATGACCAAAGTAAAGAGAAGAGGGGAAAGTGGGTCTCCCTGCCTCAGTCCTTTCTCCCCCTGAAAAAAACCATGATTCTCTCCATTGACCATCAGTGTATAACTTGGTGTTGTAATGCAAAATAAAACCCATTTCATGAACTTATCAGGGAAGTTCATCTTAACCATAATCTGCTCAACTGCTTGCCAACTAATAGAATCATAAGCTTTTTGAATGTCAAGCTTTAATAGACATCTTGGAGAAATGTTCTTTCTATTGTAACCCCTCGTTAATTCTTGGCACATTAACACATTATGGAGTAATTCTCTCCCCTTGACAAAAGCCCCCTGGTTCCAGTCAATGACCCCAGGCAGTATCTTTTTCAGTCTGCTGCTCAGGATTTTAGAGATGACCTTATACACCACATTGCAGCATGCAATAGGTCTATAATCTGCTGGGTATTTAGGGTTATCCTTCTTAGGTATGACAGTAATGCTAGTAGCATTCACTTGTTTCAAAGTTTTATTAGCGTGAAAAAACTCCATAACAGCCTCCGTGACTAATCCCCCCACTTGTCCCCATTGGGTTTTGAAAAAGCCACTGTTGTACCCATCTAGAACCGGGCTCTTCATATTGGGAATATCAAACAAAGCTTCCTTAATCTGTTCGGGGGTTACTTCTTCTATGAGTGCCAGTTGTTGGTCAGCTTTCAGGATTTTCCCCCCTCTTATAACCTCTGTGTCAATCTCCTCTACCTGATTCTTTGTGCCTAGGAGTTGGTGGAAAAATCTTATCATTTCCCCAGCAATCCCTTCAGTGTCTTCAATCCTATCCCCCTTATTGTTGTAAATACATCCAATATGATTTTGAATCTTTCTTTTCTTGATCCAGGCATGGAACATTCTAGAGTTCAGGTCGCCCTCTTTGATCCAAGTTTGTTTCATAATCTGGCATTGCATTTTATGAGAGTTCTTCGATTTCATTTGAAAATCTGCAATCAGTTTCCTCTCCTCTGTTATTAGTGTGGTATTAAAAGGATCATTCCTCAGCTCCTTTTGGATTCTAGCTACTTCCTCTCTCGCCAAATCACATTGATCTTGTATATTACTAAACTTCCTCCTGTGCAGTTTCCTCAGAGGTTGTTTCAGCATCTTTAGCTTTTGGGTAAGCTGATACATCTTCCTTCCTTCTATATTAGAGTTCCAAACATCCTTCAATATCTTAGGGAACTCGGGGTTTGTGATCCACATGTCACAAAATCTAAAGATCTTTTTGGCACATGAATAATCCACTGGGATTAAGATAAGCGGTGAATGGTCAGATATACCTTCCTCCAACACTCTAGTTTTTGCATTATTGTTGATCAGCCATTCATTATTTGCAAAAGCCCAATCTAACTTTGATATAATTCTGTTCTCTCTCATTTGTTTATTTGTCCAAGTGTAGTAGGCTCCTTCTTTAGGGATTTCTTCCAATTCACAGAAATTTATGCATTCTCTGAAATCCAAAGTTTCCTCCAGGATAATTTGCAGGCCACCCTTCCTATCGTCAGTTCCAAGTATAGTACTAAAGTCCCCCATTAAGCACCAAGCTCCACTAGTCTGTGCATACATGCCCTGTAAGAACTGCCATAAGCTCTTCCTTGCTCCATTATCATTGTGCCCATAGATAAAGGTAACATCCTCAGTATGAGTTTTGCCTATCCATCTGACGCTACAATGAACAGCTTGGTCACATGCTGCTAGTATGTTAACTTCAGCTTTCCTCTTATCCCATATAACCTAGACTCTCCCGAGGGGATGATACTCATTATTAATAAAGTATTCCCAGTTTTCTAGGAACTTCTCCTTTATTTTGGCATACCTATCCTGCCTTATTTTGGTCTCCAGAACTCCCATCAGAGCAATAGAGTGTTTATTAATAAAGCGTTTTAATTCTACTTGTTTATTTGGGCTATTAAGCCCCCTTATATTCCAGCAGCTTATCATGATAAGAAAGGATAGTGTCCCATATAAGGGCCTTCCATCAAGGATTTATGTATCTGAATACCATAAGCCTTCTCATATTCCTGGTCTTCCAGATATAGTTTCCTATTAGCTTTCTTCTTACTGACCTCTATGAATTCCCCTTCTTCCTCTACAGTATCCAAGTCCTTATCAGCAGGTATTGCTTTGTCTTCTTCTTCTTTTTGTACCTCTTCCTTTCCCTCTTCTTTTGCTTCTTCTACCTTATTTGGGATATCTTTTCTTTTCCATACCATCTTTTTCCTTTCACCTGTTTTCTTCCTGCACAAATTTTCTGGATGCCCAATTGCTTTACAGTGATTACATGAGATAGGGTACCACTCATATTTCACAATCTGTGTTATGATCCTTCCTTTATCATCTTCAAACTGTACTTCTTTAGGAAAATGTTGCTTCATACCAACCTCTATCTGTATTCTAGCATAATTCAATTTGGTTTTCCCAATTGTTGTTTTGTCAGCTTTAATTGGGTTACCTATAAGGGTTCCAATCTTGCTTAGGCCAGAGATGCTCCAAAATTTGGGATCCAGATCTGGCAGTTGGATCCATATGGGCATATCAGTCAGAGCATCTAGGTTCACCCTACTTCCTGGCTGCCATTTCCTCACATATACTGGTTTGTTATCAAAGAAATAGTAACTTTTCTTCAAAATTTCCTCAGTATCTTCAGTTCTACCAAATCGAAACACAAATTGCCCAGGTTTGAGCATAGTAACATCCAGAGTATCTGCCTGTTTCCATATCCTTTTAGCGAATCCTTCGACAACCTCGACTGGAGGATTTGCACCTAGTATACACATCAGTATTGCAGTTTCCCAGTAAGAGGATGTTTCCACTATATCATCCTTCGTCATTTTTGCAATTTTGCATCCATTATGTTCAATAGCAGCAATAAAATGCAGTTTACAATCCAATTCCTCTTTATCGCCCACTGCTTCAGCATATGATTTAGGTAGTACCTGTAATACCTCTTGTGGCGATTCTCTCAGTGGTTCTTCCTCATATACTATCTGTCCGTCTTTCTCCAGATCCACTTTTCCTTCGTTCCTCCGTTTCTCATCTTTCCCCGGATCTCTTGGAACGGTAGGAACAGGCGTATTCATTTCACTTGAATTATCCGATTGAGTATTTGCAGATGGAGAATTGTCTGATTTGGTCTTCTTACATTCAAATGTTAACGATAACTACAAACGCTTTATACAAAAAGATGCATAAGTTAAAATGTTTAACTTAAAACATTTGAATATTTCACAATTAGACACCACAATTTGCATCGAAAACTGTAAACATTTGATTTTTTTAGCCTAACCATTCTCATAAGTCATGTTTTGCACAACAAACACATTTATTCCAATAAGTTTCTAAAATGATACTCAATAACTATGTGTTTTCTCAAATTAGTCTCCAAAATTAAGTGATTACTGATATTGTACTTGTTAATTGAACTGTTAAAACAACGTTAAACTCTATACTCATTTTCTAAAATTGATTCTCAGAAACTGGGTGTTTTTCTCAAACTGGTCTATTTTTGAAATCAAAATACATTAAATATTGAAACAAAATTTAAATTTTATAGGGTAAGAATATGATAATAAAAAATAAATATAATTTTATAAATTTGAAAGTAAATGTTTTAGATTATTTACAATTATTTAGAAAATTAGCATATAAAAAATATTTAATAAACATTATGGTCTACAATGTTTATATTGTTAAAACTCTTTTTTAACAATGTCTGATTAAAGTTATTTTCAAAAAGTTTAAAACTATAATTTGATCTAGAATTTTAAAATGTATATATTGAAAAAGTACACAAGATCTACAAAATAAGTGATGACATAACTGTTTTTGAAAATGGTCTACAAAAATGTATTAAGAAAATAGATTTATAGTTTGGTCTTAGTAAACCTGAGTGTTCCTTGGAGATGAATAAAGTATTACTTAGTCACGATAGTCGAGGGACTAAATTGAGAATTATTCTCAATTTACGTGTATCATCTCGTTATTTAGTTAATTTTGGAAACTAATTTGAGAAAACACATAGATATCGAGTACCTATTGTGCGATAGGCACATGGAAAAAATGAAAGAGGAAAATCAAATCCTCCTATGATTTCGTTTCATTGTGTTGTCGGCTTCATAAGTCTCTTTATGGGCTGCGTCAGGCTCCTTGTTGCTGGTTTGCTAACTCTCCTCGCGTGCCTACGATTTTTGCCAATCTAAGGATGACTGTTCTCTGTTCACCTACGCAAGGGGGTGTGGAAATTCGTGTCTTGGTGTACGTAGATGATCTTATTATTGCACGGACTAATGAAGTAGTCATTACTCGCTTCAAGAAATATATGTTGGATTGCTTCCACATTAAGGACTTTAGAGAGTCGAAATATTTCTTGGGAATTGAAGTGGCCCGCAACAGAGACAATACTTTTTGTGCCAACACAGATATGCACTAGATATTTTGAAAGAAACAGGATGTTAGGTGCTAGGCCGGCCGCCACCCCCTTGCAACCTAATCACGGATTGGCATTGGCGTTCGGCGCCGAATTGCATGACCCAAGGAAATATCGTTGGCTTGTTGGACGAGTCATTTATTTGACTATATCACTACCTGATTTGGCTTGTTCTGTTCATAATCTCTCTCTCTCAGTATATGGGAACTCCACGTCAAGAACATTGGGACAATGTTCAATAGGTCTTGCGTTACCACTACAAGAAAACGCGAAAAGGATGACGAAAAATGGCGACGGACTCTTTTCTGTTGCCAATAGAGACGGAATCAGCGACGGATTTGAGATGACTACCAGACTTAACGATGGAACCTAACTTCCGTCGTTAAGTAGACACGGGAAGGGGTGCGCGCCACGTTTTAAGAGAGAATTAGCGACGGAATGGAACTGTCGTTACACTAGCGACGGAAAAAAATCGTCGTCATACAGAATTTTATTAATACGGTTCAAAACGGTGCCGTTTTGTTAGTGACGGAATATTTCCGTCGCCCAATTTTAATTGAAAAACTAGCTATCTTCTTTTCCAGACAGAAACCATCGGACACCAAAACCACAAGCAAGTCCGCCCGTCCCATCGCTGCTGCTCGCCCTCCAGGTTGTCGTCGCTGCTCGCCGTCCACCTCGCCGCCTATTGCCACCGTTAACCGTCCCACCGCCACCGTCTCCGCCTACCTTATGCCAATTTCTATCCACAAATCTCGGGTTTTCTTCAATTTTATTTTACAATTGAAATTGTAAAAAATTTCGATTATAGATTTTTTTTTCCTTGGATACACATTTATTATTGTTTTGATGATATGAATAGAAAATATATTATTATATGTAAATTATTTAACATTTTCTTCTAAATTTGACCATTTTTGAAATTAGCGTTTTTCCCCCAAAATTTTGTCATTTTGTGTTTAAAAGTTCATTATATGCTTGAAACATAAGAGGATTAATAATTGTTGAAATTAGGGTTTAGTGAATGACTATTATGCGTATTAATTGTTTCATAGAGTATTTTAGATATTGTAAATGTTATAAAAAATTTATGTACGTATAATGTATGTTGTTGAATATTGTACGTAGTTGTATTTATATTAATTTTTTTAGTTTTTTGTAATAAATTTTATAACTTAATAGTATGTTAATTTATTTGTTTGAATTTCTCAGAATGAGTGACTTTCACGAAAATCGAGATTGGATGTATAAAAGGCTTGATAGCTCAGGTTTTATAAATACAGATTGGATTGACAAAGTTAGACAATTCATTGAGGTTTGTGAGTCAAATCCAAAAGTATACAGATTCAACGGGAAGATGCGTTGTCCTTGTAAGATTTGTAAGAATAAATATTTTAAAGATATCGAGGACATTAAGCTTCATGTACTGAGACAAGGTTTCACTCCTAAATATCATGATTGGGTTTGCCACGGGGAGGAACATGGTGATTATACGAGCCATCATCGGCGCCGTAAATCTGCTTTACCGAAAGGACAGAATACATGAATATGGTGATTGATGCTGCGGGGCCTTCCTTTAATCCTAACGTTCCAGTTGAGGAGGAACTAAAAGCCGCTGATACCGACTTATGTAAAGGTTGCACTAAAATGTCCCAACTCTCGATGGTTGCAAGATTACTCAATATTAAGGCAGAGCACAATTTGTATGAGAGGTGTTACGACACTATTTGCCAACTCTTCAAAGACGGACTTCCGGAGGACAATTCAATGGTTTCTGATTTTTATGAGACAAAAAAACTCATTGAAGGTTTAGGACTACCAGTGGAGAAAATTCACTATTGTGTCCAAAATTGCATGCTTTTTTGGGGCCCGGATGCTGAGCTAACTGCATGTAAAATTTGTGAAAAGCCTCGTTACAAAGATTCTATAAAAAAGATACCAAATAGATACATGTTCTATTTCTCCCTAACGCCAAGGTTAAAGAGATTGTACATGACAAAGAGAACAGCGGAGTCCATGCATTGGAGAAGAGCTAGATGAAATTAGAGCTTCCCAAGCGCGTGAATTATTGTCGATTAGAGAAAAGATGATCCAACTTTATGGAGGAGTTTTCCCACGTGGAAATGGAGATGGCGGTGGAGATCACTACAAGAAAACGCCAAAAGAACGACGGAATTTGGCGACGGAATACTTTCTGTCGTTCGTAGCGACAGAATTAGCGACGGATTTTGGATGCCTACCAGACGTAACGACGGATTTAAAGTTCTGTCGTTAGGTATACGCGGGAAGTAGTTATAGCGACGGAAATTTTCCGTCGTTAGTTTGGCGACGGAAATAAACCGTCGCCTACTTCATTTTATCTAAACGCATCGTTTTGGCTTAGCGACGGAATTTTTCCGTCGCGAAATTCCGTCGCCGCACGATTCAGATCTTAAATACGAAATTCCTTTTCTAAGACAGACAGAACGCCAAAGATGACACTGAAGTGCAGAACAGAACGCCGTTCGCCGTCCAGCACCCCGCCACTCGCCGTCGAGTTCGCCGCCACTCGCCGCCGCTCGACGTCCCCCCTCGCCGCCGCTCGTTGTCCACCTGTTGCCGGTCTTCATCTTCAAATATCAGGTTTTTTTCATTTTCTTACAATTGAACTTGAAAAAAATTGACTACAGATTATATATTTATACTTGAATAGAAAATTATTATTGATTGATGATATATATTCAGAGTACATTATGTAAATTATTTGACATTTAGTTCTAATTTTAAAAGTTATTGAAATTAGGGTTTTTTCCCCAAAATTTTGTCATTTTGTTTTAAAAACTTAATTATATATTCTTGAAACTTTTAGTGAATGAATATTATGCTTATTAATTTTTTCATAGCATATTTTAGATATTGTAAATGTTATATATATGATGATTGTGTACGCATTATGTATATGTTATTCAATATTGTAATTCTTGCATTAATATTATATTTTTTAGTTTGTTTTTAATAAATTATATAACTTAATAGTATGTTAATTTTATTTGTTTGAATTTCTCAGAATGAGTGACTTTCATGAAAATCGAGATTGGATGTACAAAAGACTTGATAGTTCAGATTTTATAATTACAGATTGGGTTGACAAAGTAAGACAATTCATTGAGTTTTGTGAGTCAAATCCAAACGTAGATAGATTGAAAGGGCAGATGTGTTGTTCTTGTAAGATTTGTAAGAATTGATCGCTCTAGCAGGTGATTATACATATATATCTTTTTTTGCTTCTATACATGATTATAATATATTATACACTTATAAATATAATATCATGTAGTGTCATCATCACGGAGGAGGGAGCTCGGATAATTTGTTCCACATTCCAGCGGAGGCTCGATCCAACATGGGTAGTAGGAAGAGCCTAAGCGACGCGACAGTGGACTTTTACTGGCGAGAGTTTTAGAAAAATCGTCGTGGCGGTGACGAGTGTGTCCCTGCTAGCGCCACGCACACCGGTAAGTACTATTAGTAACAAAAACTACATTAAAATGCTCTAAGTGGCATGTTTCCGCTTATTTATATATATTTTTTTAGGGTAAAAGTGGACAAACTTCTGACTTGTACTCTTCGTACACACACACACACACACATACAAAGAAACATGATGAGAAGACCTACGTCAATAAGATGGCAGAAGAAGTATCAGTAAGTGACAATGTGTGTGTGTGTGTGTGTATATATATATATATATTGTATATATATATGATTAGTTTTCATTGAATTCAATTGAATGTGAATTCATAATACATGTGTGTTTGGTGTATTGCAGCAAAACTACGTAGCCATGCGGGAGGCAGTTCGTGAACAAGGCTTAAATGTGACACCTGATGAGATTTTTAGATCTACAGTCGGAGGACATGATGCCAAAAATCGGGTTCGTGGTGTTGGAGATCTCGCACGGAGCCTACCACGAATGCATGCAAGTGAGGCAAGATGTGCTAGCACCAGCTCTATGTGGGATCCTCGCGATAATGAGATCAGGAGGTTGAGAGAAGAGCTAGACAAAATTAGAGCTAGTCGATTAGAGAACAAATGACCCGACTCTATGGAGGAGTATTCCCACGTGGAAATGGAGATGGCAGTGGAGATGGAGGAGGGTCGGGGTTTGCAGGCGCTTGTTGAGTGTTTTATTAGAACTGAAGAACATTATATTAAACTTAAGTTTTATGGTTATGTAAGTGGAGTGAGATATCTTTGTTAAGTTGAATTTTATAAATATTATTTGAATTTTAATTGTAGCTGGGTGATTTGAATATTTTTGGTTGTTTGGTACTCTTCATTTCTAGTATTTGTTGGTTGTTTGATACTGTGTTGTGATTTAGAGCAGGTGTTCTTGTGTGAAATTGAAAAAATTGCAGGATTTTGTAGCATTGCTGTTAATTCGGCGACGGAATTAGCGACGGAATACTAATTCCGTCGCTATGTGATCACATTGCTATAACGGTCGGTATTTCCGTCAGTAAAACGTGGCGACGGAAAAATTCCGTTGCTAAAACCGTCGCCATTTTCCGTCGCCAATTCCGTCGTTGCCTGGCGACGGAATTCAAAAACCGTCGCTAACTTAGATACTAACGAAAAAATAGCGACGGAAAAAAACCGTCGTTAATTCCGTCGTTACACCGATTACCTACGGAAAAAAGCCTTTGGCGACGGAATTTTTCCGTCGCTATTTTAGCAGTTTTTTGTAGTGGATGGAGGAGGAGCGGGATTTGCAGGGGCTTGTTGAGTGTTTTATTAGAATTGAAGACCAATATATTAAACTTAAGTTTTATGGTTATGTAAGTGGAGTTAGATTTGATTGTTATGTTGATTTTTTATAAATATTATTTGAATTTTAGTTGTACATTGGTGACTTGAATATTCTTGGTTGTTTGGTAATCTTCATTTCCAGTAATTGTTGTTGTTTGATGCTGGGATTTCTGAGCTTTGCTATGGATGTGTGCAAAATTGAAAAATAGCAGTTTCCTAGTTGTAACCTGTCAAATTGGCGACGGAATTGTATTTCTGTCGCTGTATGGTCAAAATGCATATTCCGTCGCTAAAACCGTCGTTATGTCTAGCGACGGATATTTTCCGTCGTAAGTTCCGTCGCTTATTTCCATCGCCACTTCCGTCGTAGACTAGCGACGGAATGAAATATTCGTCGTTACATTTATTACTAACGAAAAAGTCGCGACGGAAAAGATTCCGTCGTTACCAAGATTACCTACGGAATTAAGGCTTTGGCGACGGAATATTTCTGTCGCCATTTCTGCAGTTTTTTGTAGTGTACATAAAGTCACGACCAAGACGGGCTTTTTCTTCCGCCATCCTGTGATCTTTTTCGTGTTGCTTATTGTGATTCGAATTGGTAAGTTATCCACTCACTCGGGGATTTGTGACAAGTTATTTTATTCAGCTTGGAAATGCACCTATCTCTTGGCGAGAAAAAAAAGCAAAATACACATCAAAAAGTATTCTTTTAAAAAAAGTACAATGCACCCTCGCTCCTCTCAAATACCATTTTCCACCCTCAAAAGTTTTAATTCCTTCCACTTTACATTCAACTAGAACAACATACATTTGCAGAGAGCATTTGAACATTTGGATGGGCAAAGCTTCAAAATTGAATAAATATTTTTTTTACTGTTAATACAGTTGTTAAAACAGCCGCTCAAGACAAATTAACGAGGTTCCGTCTTTGCTCCCAGGTATAACCTCCGACCGTATAGTCTTTGCTTCTAGGATGGAATAAATGGGTCTGAAGTGTGAAAATGGTCACCGCCGAGGTGCGATAAGCGCTGAATTCAGTAATACCTCTAGGTTTTTTACAGTGATTGATGGTTGAATGTAAAATGGAAGGATTTAAAATTTTTGAGGATGGATTATGATATTTAGGAGAAGTGAGGCGGAATATTTTACGCTCTTCTGTTGAGGCGGAATATCGCTCCATCCCGAACACGGTTTGCAAGCTTAAATGGCTCTGCTCGCAGCTGACCTCCTTAGACATGTGCCAGCATGGTCCGAAGACGCTCTTCTATGACAGTCAAATTGCTTACACATTGCTGCTAATTCTGTTTTTCACGAAACATATTGAGATTGATTATCACTTTATCCGAGATGAAATCCATCGTGGGGTATTACGTACTGCTATTTACTTCCGCTGAACAGCCACTCGATATTCTTACTAAAGCTTTGCTCTTGTTGCCTTTTACTCATTTATTATTCAAGCCGGGGACTCAGAATCCGCACGCTCCAGCTTGTGGGGGATATTGGACGACGCACGCATGGACTAAAAGAAAGGAAAACTGAATCCTCTAAGTATCCGGTTTGATTGTGTTATTTCATGTTATGGAAGCTTTTACACTGTTTAGTTCAAGAAATTTGAAAAGAAAAGAAAACAATTTTTTCTCATTTTCTCACCAAAATGGAATGAATTTAGTTTTCTCTCCACTTACATTGTTTTTGGTTCAAGGAATATGAAAAGAAAAAGAAAAGAAAATGAGATGAAAACATTTTTTTATGTTTTGTTAGAGAGGAAAATAAAAGAAAAGTAAAAGGAAAAACAAATGAGAAGGTAAAACATACTAAAAGAATTCCTTCCATTTTGACGAAGAAAATGAAAGAAAATCATTTTCTTTTTTTCCTTCGAAATTCCTTGAACCAAACAATGTTAATACAATTTGTCTTCTCATTTTCTTTTCCTTCCATTTTTTTCTTATTTTTTTTCTCTAACCAAACACAAGAAAAACTTCTTTCCACTTCATTTTCTTTTTTTTCATTTCAAATTCCTAGAACCAAACATAGCATTAGAGTCTTGATGGGAATAGAAGTTTATTTTTATGATTTTTATTTCTTATATAAAGAGGGTCTCGTGTTTGTATTAGACAGAACCTTTGGATTTTGAAATATGCAAATTTATTTCCCAATATTAAATCTAACAGTACCATTTTGAAAATTTACTTTGTTTCTCTATATATATGTAATCTTGGGTATGTTTGACTGTATTTTCATACTCATTCTACATACTTACGTCTAGTACGATGAAAATATATTGATATACCCCAAATCCCCGATATCACTTTAATATGAAGGCTTGTTTCACGCAAGTTTCTTCACGTACTTAGTATACCATTCGCCTCTAATGCTACTTTGCTTCCCCTCCCAGATTTCCAACAAAGTTTAGAAGGCTAAACTTAAATTCAGGGATTCCATTCAGGTCTTGTTTGGTAAACGGAATTCAAACTATGGAATTGGAATTGAGGACTTCAATTCTAAATCTGGTGTTTGGTAGCACAAAATTTATGTGGATTTGGAATTGATAGTGTAAAAAGTTAATTGGAATTGGTAGAATTCAATTCTATGGAAATAAATCCCATGAAATTTCAATTCCAATTCAATTCCAATTCCATCAATTCCGTATACCAAACGGACCCTCAATGAACATAGATATAATCCTTCAATTGTCTCCCATATATTCAAAAGCCTGGAGCTTCTGCCAATATATTCTAAAATCCTTCAATTGTCTCCCATATACAACTAGATCACACAGCCTTTGATTGACTGCAAGGAGAATCCTATGCTCAGGCTGCAATGTTACTTCATCGTACGAAAGCATTGTTGTTAGCTTACTGTTCCATTATATTCTCTTTATACTATCGCCATGGACAACAACGATTCCTTCACTTGCAAGAGTGTAGGTCGCATTTCGCAGCTGTTAAAATTACAAAAAAAAAAGATATTTCAGCAAGAAACAAAATATGCATTTGTAGACAGTGTTGGAGAGAATTACATCATTGAGGTTGGGTTCAATGCCAGAACTTTTCTTCTTCACCTCCTCCAGTATCTGAACATTAATCTCAGAATGTGAGTATCCAATTTCTTAACGTTAGGAAAAGGTCATTCTTCGGGAAGAAAGCAAGTTCTACTAACCTCAATCAACCGAAGCGAGGGCCCTCCGAGCTGCATCTTTTCCCTAACTATGTCGCGGGTGTCTGATAGCAGGTTTTCTCTTCTCACCCTTTCACTTGCAGAAACTCCGGTAGTAATGAGGTCCATATCAATGGTTCCTATTTTAGTGGATAATATAACAGCCACAAAATTATTATGGTTCACTCACAGAGGTCTTTATTTTAATAAATGCAGGCAATATGAACAATAATAAGAGCATTTGTAGTTCATATTTTTAAAATCCCCAAGAAAAAACTACGATTAAGGCTTATCCCGGACTCAAGTAAATTGAGCTCAGCAAGAAACCACCCTTTGAGATCAGTTTTATCTCCGAACATCTGAATACTTATTTTCATCCATTCCAGGTCACCAGATAATTTCATTCAAAATTCATATAATGCTTCAAAGATAGTAATAATAATAATAATAATAATAACAATAATAATAATAACAATAATAACAATAACAATAATAATAATAATAAAACACCGGAATTACATATAACCAAATGTGCTTGAAGATTCATTTGTGCATAATACGTTCCATCCCAGTTTACCTGTGGCATGGTCTGTGGCAGACTGTTGCAATGCAACTTCTAGAAGCCTGAATGCCTCCAATACATCTCGCTTTTCAACCTGCCATCCATGAGGATAGTAATCAGTTACCTTTATATTTATATTTTGAATAAATTCTATAAATACTCTTGGGTTAAATATGCTTATAGGGCCTGTTTGGGAATAACGTTTGCGTTTTCAAAAGGCTATCTATGGGCAGCGTTTAGCGTTAGCGTTTTCAAATTAATCTACACCGTTAAATTTTTATTCAAAACGCTAACGCTAATCTTTAACGCTATTCCCAAACAGGCCCATAGTCCATGTGAAATGAGCAATTTTTGCTTTTAGTCCCTCTAAAATATATTTTTACTAAATCATCCCTGTAAAATATTTGTTTTTGCAAATGGTCCTCTCACCAACTTAGAGTTAATTTGTTAAGATTTAAAAGGACCTAAAAGAAAATCTCTTTGGATTTAAAATATTTTAGAGGGACCAAAAACAAAATCACTTTTTATACATTAAATACAAATTCAACATTAACTCTAAAATTAAAATAAATAGTGAAAGGAGTATTTGCAAAATGAACTATTTTACAAGGATGTCTTGATACAAATTATTTTAGTGTGGCTAAAAGCAAAAGTCACTTCTTTTAGAGAGACCAAAAACATATTTAACCCAGTAGTCTTTTAAAACAGGTTATCTGCATATAGTCCTTGATTCTAAGCCATTATGTTTGTGGTCTTCTATAATTCAAAACTATTTTATGATCGGCTTTTTGGACCCAAATATGTTTTTCCACATATAGTCCACAAAGAATTAATTATATAATCGTTCTCAAATATAGAAGGCCAGGAACATAATATTTTAAAATTGAGGATTAAAAATAAATGGAAAACCTCATATTATAGAAGACTAAAATTTACTTTTATTATAGACAAGAAACTGTGATTAAGAGAATATAATACTGACACAATCTGAGAACCGTATCCGAGCAAGAGCTTCACTAAGACGTATTACACTCTCAATTTGCCTGGGTGTGGCTGTAATGACCTGTAGGATATAAGAGTGCAGTTATGCTCTATATTGCATGCAGGACCAATTCATGGCTGACAGAAGGCAATTTGCACTGTTACTTGTACATCAGAAAAACTAAAATACTTGAATGTTTTTTGACAGCTTGAACATACTCCCCCTGTCCCACAATATTTGTCTCTCCGAACAACGTGCAAAATTTTATCACTTTTAAAATCATTTTAATTACAAATTGGTATAGAAATAAAAACTACTCCCTCCATCCCAAAAATATCTACCCATTTCATTTTTTGCGCATCCCATTGAATACTTCTACCCACATCTAAAGTGCCTAAAGATTATCACATTTACCCTTTATTTTAAAAGTTTTTTTGGCATTTGAGACGAGATAAAAGTGTTTTATGTGATGCGCAAAAAATGAAATGGGTAGATCTTTTTGTGACAGAGGATCATTCTAAAGTGCATCTAAAGTTCTACAAAAATCGATATGACAAAAATATTTTATTTTATCAAATGATCAATGAAAATATACAAACAAAAGTTATGGAGAGACCGTAATAATAGTAGTGACAAACATTGTGGGACGGAGGGAGTAAATAATTAGGTACGAACCACACTACAAAGGAATTAATAGCCTATCTTTATAGGTAAAATAAAATAGGGAACTTCCAAATTGACTTTATGTGTACATGTTTTACCTTCTTGCTACTGCCTGGGAAGTTTCCCCTTCTTCTCATCTCAACATATCCTCTTGTCAACTCGTCAGCAGCTTCATCTGATAACTGTGGGTGTACATGCTTTCGTGCATAGCTCACGTAAGCAGTTAATGTTGGAAGGTCTATATAATCTTGCTCCAAGTTCTGTTAGAGATAAAAGCAACAGCTTAACTACTAATACCACTTGCATTCTTCACCAACCTACAAAACTAAAAAATATACTACCGAACCTCAGGATTCTCAAAGTGCAGAGAAACAATATGCTTTGCTAGGCGTCTGTCCGTCTGCTCATCGGCCTTGTCCAGAAGTAAATAAATTAAATCAAATCTGCAAAAACAATAATGGAATGAAATAAGACTTCTGTGGCGAGTACATATTTAAAAGATTAACACTCATCAAGAATCAGAGACTCAAGTTTGGACAAATGATATGAAACTATTTTGATAAAGAAGTAAAAAGTTAAACACCAAGAGTACAATAATATTTCCAGAATTACACCTTGACAGCAGTGAAGGGGAGAGGTGGATATTATCGATAACAGAGAGACGAGGATTGTAGCGTGAGCCAATGGGATTTGCACAAGCTAGTACTGAAGTTCTTGCATTAAGTGAAGCAATTATTCCTGCCTTTGCTATTGAAACAGTCTGTTGTTCCATGACCTAAAAACAATTGGTGAAGTCATAACATTTCTTTCCTCAATCCCGAAAAAATAAAAGGTTAGATGCTAACCTCATGCAACATGCTCCTTGCATTGTCAGACATTTTGTCAAATTCATCGATACAGCATATTCCTCTGTCGCTTAAAACCAGTGCACCACTTTCCAGAACCTAGAGAATTCAGTTGAGTCAAGTCCATGGCTCAAATGTTGTACTAAAAACAGGTCTTTTTCATTAAAAATAGAGATCCAACAACAACAAAGCCTTATCCCAGTACGTGGAATAAGGCTAATGGAAATAAATATCTTAATCTCATACAGTTTCTCCAGTTTCAGGATCTTTGGCAACATAGGCAGTCAGCCCAACAGCAGAACTTCCTCGCCCACTTGTATAAATGCCACGGGGTGAAAGCTTGTGAATGTATTGCAGGAGCTGGGATTTACTAGTCCCAGGATCGCCGACAAGAAGAACATTAATATCTCCTCTAAAGCTTGCACCGGATGCCAATTTCAATGCATTGCCCCCAAAAAGCTAAATGAAGCCACTTATAATGTTAGCATCACCATAGTAGATCCAAATAACTCATATTGCATTTTCCAAGATGTTTTATCAAATGACAATACAATACAAGTCAAAAATAATAAAAAAACAAATTAGTAGGGTATATATTACTTGGCAAAGAAGGCCTTTCTTCACATCATCCAACTCCCATATATTTGGGGCCAAGGATCTAGTTAACCTTTCATATATATCAGGCTGCTTGGACAAGTTCTTCAACTGCTCGATCTGATATCAAGTACACTATAAGCAAGCAAGATGTATCATAGTTCTTGAGTTCTTCACTAGGAAGTAATATAAGTCACCTTTTTTTTAGAGTCAACAAAAGGGTCATCCTCATCCCTGCTCATGCCTTTTTCAGTTTCCATAAGATCTTCCAGATTCATCCTTGACTTATCAGTCTTCTTCAAATGAATACACTCAAGGTAAGTCTGAAAATAACAACTTCCATTTCAGAATACAGGCACATACTCTCTACATTGAATTCATAACAGAGAATCAAAGTTGTGGTTCCAACACAAAATCATTAAAGATATGGCTGCAAGAAGTAGCACAGCTTACCTTGAAAAGTGATTTGACAGTCCGTTGTGTAGGTCCAATTCTAACACTCATAGCACGGTAAGTACCAGTGATCTAAGTGTAAGAGCACCATCTTAGGTCACAAACCAATAGTAGAAAAAGCTATACTAAACAACAATTTCAGGAAAAAGTGAGTGATTGAATTACAACTCACCTCAACTCTGTCACCAGGTTTCCCGGAATCCACCAACTTATCATGCATCAGCAAGCTCACTGTGTGAGGTGTTCCACCATCCGGAATATCATCTGGTGTTTCTTGAAGTCTCACTATCTGCTTATCAATAAACCTGAGGCCCCGAAGGTACCCAAACAATTCCAAATTACTTATTTACATTTCATACTCAATTCACCACACAATTACAGAAATAACATAATCAAGAGAACAGTTGATACATTCATTACCTGCACCTGTTGTGAACCAAAGTCATTGAGTTTCTAGCAAGGCATTCTTGCTTCTCACAGCGTGTGGGGTCACTAATTCTCCCTGAAAACACAGATTGATCTTTAAATCAAGAAATCTTATTCCCAACCACAGACACTCACATAGTATGCAGTGCACCAGCTACTTACCTCTCTCAACAACAATGGGTTCAGAGTAATATCCACAGACAAGGCAGCGAAATATTGCTTCCCGGATCTCAGGTATAATTGAACTACATCTTATAATCATTCCTTTAACAGAAACCAACTTTTCAATGTCTGAAAAGATTAAACATATGGCGTATTAGTTTGAAGAATATACATCAACACAAGAAAAGAGAACATTTTGAGAGGGAGGGAGGGAAGAGCGGCTGAAGTAAGCATGTCCAACAGATGATGTGACTAACCAGATGGATTGAGATTTCTCATGGAAACGGATTCTTTGAGATTAAAAATTCGGGTTTGAATGTGCTTTTCAAACAATGGATTAATTCTGCTGACCATATCCATCAAAACAATGTCAAAAATGGCTAGAACCTCAAGTGGGTATCTAACCACTTTGTTATACAAATCAATGTCAAAGTCAAACACATCGTGTGCATCAACTTCAAGTGATTCGCCTTCCATCTCTATTACATGGCGAATTGACACCTCGTATTTCCCGTCAACCTGAGAAGAATCTTCACGGAAATGCCTTAGAAACCTCAGAATTGCAGCACTCACATCACCAACTACAATATTTGTGCCCCAAACATACGTTGGTGGGGCGTCATATCCACCATCTGAAGATGGGGAAGGCGCAAGGGAGGCATCACTTACACCCCGTCTGCCACCAATGGACGAAGAAGGTGTGGCCGTAGGACCAGACGAAGCGAACTTTCTTCCTCTTGGATTTCTACTTGACGGAGATGGAGTGGAATCGGAAGTGGAAAATCGAGGGGTAGCAGATGCAGGTGGCGTAGCCATGGAGGAAGAGGGCCGCTCACGCTTCCGGCGACTGGTGTTGGCAGGCGATGAGAGTGTGTTTCCAATTGGGCTCGAATGCGAGTCATAAGGAGAAGTGGGATCTGTAATTCACAGGCACCATTTCAAATTTTAAGGGGAAAATTAAGCTAATCAGAGTCGTAAAAATAGATTGTCTCAAGAATCCAATAACGCGATGACCTTCCTTACCGTCGTTAATGTTCGCCTGAGATGAATCGGAAGCCATGACGACGGTAGCACAGGAATCCTCGTAAGACAGCCGCGAGAGGGAGAGGGTATGCTTTTGGCCGGCAACTGTGGTGGGTGAGGTTAGAGGTCTTTTTGGCGGGAAAGGTAGAGTTACATCGGGCGCCAAATTGCTTGGTGGAGCTAAATAGGGCATCCGATCCAAATAGGAATATACTTTGGGCCGATTTATTAGCTGTTTTGGTCATTTTTTGGAACTGTCATTAAAAAAGTAGTATTTCAAGTTAGAAGATCAATTTGCACACTTAACTAAACATGAACAGAGACTTTTTTTTGTGCCCCACACAAACATATACTCCGTACTTTCGAAGAATGTAAAACATATCATTTCTTTTAATATTAGTTAATTTACGTATTGGTAAGAAAATCAAAAGTAAAAATTACACCGTTCAAAAGTACAACAAAAATTCTACAAAATAAATTGGAATAAGAAAATTTTTATTATATCAAATGATCAAACAAAATGAGTAAACAAACAAAAGTAATCAAAAGGCCAAAATAGTAATTGTAATATTCTTTTTGGAACGGAGGAAACATATTTGGATTTGTCTTAGACCATTATCCTTTCAAATTTCTTCTTTTTGTAGTTCTCTTAGGCTTCTAGCATGATATGTTACTTAATTTCAATTTTTACTTTAAGCATTTTTTATTAATTTTTTTCTTTGAAGTTTGAACTTTGGTTTGAGTTTTTTTTCATGGATTTTGTAGTATTATGAACTTATGAATTTAACAATTGCCCTCCCTAGTGAATTGTTATTGTTATGAATTTGGGGATTGATGGTATTATATATATATATATATATATATATATATATATATATATATATATATATTATATATATATATATATATATATATATATATATATATATATATATATATTATATATATATATATATATATATATATATATATATATATATATTATATATATATATATATATATATATGGCAAAATTGACAAGAATACTCCCAGAAATTACAGATTTTACATAAACACTCCCAAATTTGTTTATTCACATCATTACTCCCACATTTCTCTTTTATTTACGCTGTTACTCCCAAATTTGGTAGTGATCATTAGTGTTACTTGGATGTGTCATTTTTGCGTTAAGTGAACAGTTAAAATGCGACATGTATTTTTTCCACTCTAATATACTAAATTCACTTCAACTTATTCTCCCCACCGTCTTTCTCACGTCTTAGTAAGCTTAATTATTGTCCTTATTTCCCATCACTTTTTAAAAAATTGAGATTTCAAACTTCTTAAATCTTTTTAATGATTAATATCAAGTCTGTTCATATTAATTTAATTTGAATTCAATAAAAAAAAGATGAAAAACCCCGTATAAAAAGAGGCACCCGAGAAACACTGATGATGAAGTAATCGCGGAGTAACGACGTAAATAAAAGAGAAATGTGGGAGTAATGGTGTAAATAAACAAATTTGGGAGTACTTATGTAAAATCTCTAATTTCTGGGAGTGTTCTTGTGAATTTTGTGTATATATATATATATATATATATATATATATATATATATATATATATATATATATATATATATATATTTACATATACAATTTAGATATGAATTTTTTATAATGAAAATTAGGTCATTTATGTTTAAAATCTGGTCCATAACAGGGTCTGGACCGATATCTAACAGGTCCGGTTTCCGGTCCTTGCAAATAGAGGATTAATAGAGGATTCCGATCCGGTCCATTCCATTTCCAGCCCGATCCGGTTTTGGACCGATGCACACTCCTACGTGCAGGCCAAGACCAAACATAAACACAATATCCAAAACCAAAACACAATGCCCTAAACATAAGCACAATATTTAAAATTAAACCACAGTCCTCACAAGCACAAGCTAAGCACAAGCAGCAACAAAAACACCAAACATCACCGGTACTGGTAGTACCGGACTTAGGAACCATGCAAAGGTATTGACTGTCATATGTGTAAAATAAGTCATGCTAGAAACTCGTCACAGATTTGGTTACAGCCTACAGATGACAATATTTATAAATTGTACACGCAAAGTTGATAAACGTACATTTGAACTAATTTTTGCTGAAATTATGGATTTGCAACCAAGTTTATTTCTTTCAACTTTTTCATTGATTGAGAGTTTGTTCTCTTTAACTTATTCTTATTACTTATTACTTTTTCTTATTGGAATCGGTTTGGTTCAAATCATACCAAACAAGATCAAAAACAAATTTAAATATAACTACATTTTGATCAGATTAGACCATGTCAGAATATAACTTATTCGAATCAAATCAGAATATTCAGATTGGATGGAGATAACAAGCGTAGTATTCAAAAGTGCAATCGGTTTACTGAAACAATTCTAAGTGACACAAAGAATTTGAAGCGAAACAGTAAGAATATTGAAATTTACATTACATTTTCTGAAGTAGCTGAAGCAAGTCAATATCTGGATTCAATAAATATATAAGCAACACTGAAATGATAACATGCGTGAGCATACCATTTAGTTGAAAGGTGAAAAAACAATTAACAAAAAGATTGGCAGCCCATAGGTTGGATATAAAAAGATGGCTCTTCTTCGTCCACATAAGTAATCTTTTCTATGTTGAGACTGATAATTTCTATGGGCTGAAAAGAAGTGGATGAAGTTATCATACTTAAGTGAGGTTACTGTGAAATCTGTTTGTACACGGCACTTCCTTATTCGTCTTTGGGTGCCTGCAACTGCCTCCTCACCAGTGCTGTATAAATGCCATCCTTGCTGAGAAGTTCGTCATGAGTGCCACTCTCAACTATCTGCCCGCCAGAGATCACTGCTACAGTGTTTGCGCTTTTCACCGTGGAAAGCCTATGAGCAATGACAAGTACAGTCCTCCCTTTCATCAGAGAATCCATGGCATCCTGCATGAAACCCAATGATGATTCATGCATCTCCAAGGAAATATTAATCTCTCTCTCTCTCTCTCTCTCTCTCTCTCTCTCTCTCTCTCTATATATATATATATATATATATATATATATATATATATATATAATTTGAGGAGGGGGGACTAGATATGCCTACCTGAACAAGATATTCACTTTCCGCATCAAGTGCGCTTGTAGCCTCATCCAGAAGTAGAACCCTTGGATTCATCAGCAGAGATCTAGCAATTGCTATTCTCTGTTTCTGGCCTCCTGAAAGCCTTAACCCACGTTCTCCCACATATGTTTGGTATTTCTCAGGAAAATTTGATATGAACTCGTGAGCGTTTGCCATTTTCTGTTTGCAAGCAATGAATGTTAAAAAAACAAAGCTACATACAAACAGGAGTTCTAGGGGGATATTTTTTTTGACATTTTAAAGTAACAATCCTAGGTTGTCATCTACACACACACACACACACACACACACACAAGTCATTATAATATTAGGCTCCACTTTAAGGTAAAAGTCCACAAATTGAGTGCCACATAAGAATTTCACTCAAACCGTCAGCAAAAAAATGTTACCTTAAAATCATTCATGTCTAAATAGTACTCCCTCTCGGGAATTCGTAGTTTCCCGCTCTTAAAAAATTTCATTTTGAAGAAATGAGTTTAAACTTTAAAATGACAAGAAGTCCTTCGTATAAGTTTGTCACTCATTCATGTATACAATGCTCATGCTCTATCTTTAGGATATTTTAGACAATTTATCATAACTTCTTTATTGAATATAGAAGTGGACATCTAATTCCGGACAAATGAAAACTAGACCGTGGACAACTAAATCCGGAAGGAGGAAGCAATATGGATAAGTGGGATTGAACATACAGCTGCATTTTCTATATCGCTCATGCTTGCTTTGCCACCCAAGCCATATGCAATGTTCTCTTCTATGGAACAATTGAAAAGAACAGGTTCCTGGCTCACTATGCTGACCTGCGATTTTGAAGTGGCATTTAAGCAATGCAAAAAAAAATCTCGAGGATGGCTTGAAAGTTTCCACTAGACTGTAGGAGTTCACAAATAAAGCACACCAAGTTTTCTTTAAGGTCGTGTTGTAGGACAATAAATACCTTTTGGTGTAAATGTTGATGAGAAATTTCTAGCAAAGAAACCCCGTTGAGCAAGATCTTTCCTTGGATGGGATCATAAAACCTCTCAATCAAGTTAGCTATTGTAGTCTGCAACAAAAGAAGTGTCAAGTCTACCCTCTTGTGACTGCTCTTTCTGTGTTATTATGATTTAACAGGCAGATGCTTGTGCCAATATGTTACATGCTCTGCATAGGCATGACAGTGACACTGGGATAAAAAAAAATGGGTAAAAGATTACCTTGCCTCCGCCACTTGGACCAACAAGTGCAACCTTTGACCCAGGTTGTAGTTTCAATGTAATACCCTAAAAGTATAGTATGTCTAAAGTTTAAACTGCAGTGAGCATAATCATCACATGGATATAAAATATGACAAGGGAATTTGTGTTACCTTGAGGACCATATGATTGGGGCGGGATGGATAAGCAAACCAAACATTATCTAATTCTACCTCTGCATCTTGACCCCTGTGACAAATGAGAATCCATCAAAGTATTGAACATCAAGAGCCTGAAGATTTGGCTATAGCCACTCGTGATGGTCAATAAACATTATGTGTGCAAATGCTTGGCTATAAACCCTCAACTAATAATATGTCCGTTCGAGATGAATAACAATATTTAATGAAAACATATTGCACAACAGAAAATAACTTGGGAATAGCTAGAGTAAATTTATTATGAAACTTAGTAACTTGGTTTCTGTCGATAATTTGGAAAAAATAAGAGTAGAATCTGTATGCATAAAGAGCTCAAAATGCATAGGTGCACAGGTAATCAAATGTAGTAGAGTGGAGGACAACTATTATTCCCACACTTGTTCTGTACACAGAGTCACAGAGACTGCCGGGAGAGGAACATTCTCCATGATATTTAAAAGTTCCTAGAGAATTAAGGATAACTTATCCTAGTCACACGAATATTCTAGATAACTCATCACCCACCACTCAAGCTAGAGTGCGCGCACACACACACACTGATTTTATATTTGTTAGATTTAATCGTATTGTTTAATTCCTGGTCAGAAGTTAGTTAGTTTCGATTTAAATTTTAAAAATAAAAGGGACAGTTATGGGTAGTTATTTCTGGAAGTTATAGGTATTTATTTTTGGAAGTTGTATTAGTTAGTAATAGATGTGTCGATTAGTACCAATAGTTGTGTTGGTTGTTGTCTATAAATATTCCAGGAACATAGAATTCCTATATGTAGTTCACAATAAAACAATCACAATTCTATTCTGCATTGGATCTGTTCTTCCGAGCATTTTTCGAACAATTGGTATCAGAGTGGTCCGATTTACGATCAGAGGGTGTGCGATCAGCGGCAAGAAAAGGGAGATCTGCCAGATTGTATAACGGAGCATTAGAGACTTCCTTGACAACAGATCAAAAATCTTCAACAAGATTCTTCCTCGCCTAGGACAAGAATAGCAAGTGGCTAGTTTTTTCCTTTGGTAGAAGCATTCCAACCAAACAATGCGGGAAAAATGAATCAGCGGGGTAGCTTTCGTTTAGTGGCTTGGAAGACGGAAAAGCAGGGGCTTGTTTTCTGGTTGATGGTTGATTGTAGGAAGGAATCAAAGTCTAAGAATTTTGTGAAAATTGTCAAAGGAATTAAAGTCGTGCAATGGAAGACAACAGACAGATTGTGACTACAGGGGGAAATAGTTCACTATCTTTTAAGGTTCCAATTCTAACTGCTACAAACTACACTATTTGGGCCGTGAAGATCAAAGCAATTTTTAATGTTAATGGGATTTGGGAGGTGAACCACGAACAGAAATCGATCCAAAGAAGAACAATATGGCAATAGCATATCTGTTTCAAGCTTTTCCGGAAGAGATCATGCTACAAGTTGCTCAGTTTACTGAAGCAAAAGAAATTTGGGATGCTATGAAGACTCGCTTCGTTGGTGTTGACAGGGTTAAAGCAGCGCGATTACAGACACTTGAATCAGATTTTGAGACTCTAAAGGTGAAGAACAATGAATCACTTGATGATTTTGCTCGTAAAATTAGTCAACTTGCAACACAAGCAAACAACCTTGGGTCTGCATTTGAAGACAAAAGATTGGTTCGAAAGCTTTTGAGTTCTGTGCCTGAAAAGTTCATACAGATCGTTGCTGCAATTGAACAGAGTTTGCTGACGTTAACACAATGTTGTTTCAAGGAGCGGTTGGAAGATTGAAAGCATCTGAGGAACGCATCAGAAAGCCAACTGAGGAAGGAGATACGCATGGGAAACTACAATTCACTGAAGGTGATGGAAAAGAGAAAGGAGCACAAATGTGAGCATTGTGGTTGCTGGAGCTCAAACTAAGAAGACTTTGGACGTGGCCGAGGTAGAGGTCGGGGGTCCGGGAAAGGTCAGGATGGTGGTCGATTTCAGCGGGATAAGAGTCACATTAAGTGTTTCAAGTGCAATGAGTTAGGGCATTTTTTGAACGAATGTTCAAAATGGGATCAAAAGAAAGACATTGCAAATTTGATTGAAGATGATGATGAACCAACATTATTGTGAAGATTGGGGTGGACAAACAACGATTAGGGGGGTGATTCTTAGATTTAATCGTATTACTCCTGGTCAGAAGTTAGTTAGTTTAGATTTAAATTTTAAAAATAAAAGGGACAGTTATGGGTAGTTATTTCTGGAAGGTATAGGTAGTTATTTCTGAAGTTGTATTAGTTAGTAACAGATGTGTTGATTATTACCAATAGTTGTGTTGGTTGTTCTCTATAAATATTCCAGGAACATAGAATTACTGTGTGTAGTTCACAATAAAAAATCACAATTCTATTCTGCATTTGATCTGTTCTTCCTATCATTTTTCTAACAATATATATATATATATATATATATGTGTGTGTGTGTGTGTGTGTGTGTGTGTGTGTATGTATGTATGTATGTATGTATGTATGTATGTATGTATATAGACATACACACACACACATAAAGTAGATTAAAGAGATAATGTATATGTGGTGGGGTAAAGACCGAGAAGTCAATATGCCAAAATATGAGGCACACGGAAGAAAAATAGAACAAAGAGGAAAACAAAAAGAGAACTAGTGGATGAGCACCCACTTCAGCCTCAGCTCCTATGCCTCCACTCTACTGAACTAACTCCTAACTTTCTTCCTTCCTCAGATTCAGGATTGCAGCACAAAAGACACTCCCATGATAATGATATCTGCCTCCACGTTTTTGCCTTCATGCCTCACTAGATTTTGCTGTTTCAAAAGAGTCCAGGGTATCCAACTATGAAAAACTAAAGAAATCACTCCAAATAGGAGTAAAACATAAGACATATCTTCAAAATAGAAGTTCAAACTTAAACTCCTCTAAGTAGGAGTGATTATTTAATTTTTTTTATTCATTTAATCTTGTCGCACAAACTACAGATCCAGCCTTTCCTATTCAAGCACGACTCCCTTCCTCGATCGCATCCACAACACGTGTTCCATCTCTGATTTGCTTTCCCCATCGCCACTGCCACTTGCACCTCTGTCATCTACGTTGTGCCGCCATTGTCACCGCCTTCAAAGACTCGTTGCCCAGCTGTAGCGTTCAACCCCATTTTGCCGACGTCAAAGATTCGCTCATCCCTTTCCACAATCCATTCAATTGTGACGTTGACACCAAATCGTAGCGCTATAGCCGCCTCCATGCACACACACTCTCAGATTTTTTGCTGCATCCATGCCACGCCGCCCCACTTCCATCTCCCTCCCTCAAAGCCTTTTATTTCAAAAGTGGGCGGGTTCTCCCTCGATCTTTAATTGAATTTTATTTTCTTCGAATTTTGTTTAGATACTTTGTAATGATGATTTGGGGTCGGCGCAACAATGATGCATCACTCTTGAGGACGGTGGATTATCTGACTGCCATAAAGGGGACCGTGAATAGGGTGATGATTTCCGTGAGTCATGCAGGGCATTGGGGTGGGTTTTGGAACTATGCCTTGTGTGACATGGTAAATTTTGCATTGTGACATTGTGAATTCGCATTGTGACATTATATATTGTCATGCGTGACATTATGTGGTGTCATGTGAGGCATAATATTTTCATATGTGACACTATGTGGTGCCATGTGGGCATTATGTCTTTCTTTGACACTGCATTTAATGTGGCACTGTGATCACGACTGTGCATATTGTGATTGCGACAATGGTAGAGAGTGGTGATATCGGCGTTGACGGTGAAAAATTAATGCTGGTAACGGTTGGTTTTGACACTAGTGGCGTAGTGGATGCAGAGCAAGGTAGAATTCAAGTGACAGTTGCAGGGACGTAGCGGTGGCATCGACATCTGTAGTGAGTTTGAGGTAGAGTGCCTTTGCTCAAATACTTTTTCAGGTTTGAGGTAGAGTGCCTTAAGATGAAAGTGCCTCTATCCCAACATCAAAGTGGAGAGTGGTGTTTTCAACAAAATCATACTATTTGTTTTGAATGAAATGCATGGAGTTCTTCGTGGTTTGTTGGATTTATCGACTACTAGGGTTACAAAACAGATGTTGATAATGGTAGGGAGGCGGCGGCAGTGGGCGACGCTGTCGGAGACGATGGCGGCAGTGAGCGTCGTCGTCAGCAGCATGCTGTTGTGGAATTGGCGGATTTCTTTTAAGTTCTGGAGTTGGCTGCAAATGGAGCGCGTGTGGTGATTAGTTTTTTTATGTTTTATTAATTAAGTAAATTACTCCTATTTAGAGAAGTTTAAGTTTGAACTCTTATTTTAAGGATTGACATATGTTTTACTCCTAGTTTGGTCCTTCTCTCGAAAAACTAGTCTCAGCATTCCCTTAAGCATCTTATTATCATGAGTATACCATTCAATTAGATGCTAAGTAATAGAGATGTTAGCCCTCAGTTTTGGGCCTGAAAGAGGAATCTCAAAATGTTTCCAGACCTTCTTTGACACTGGGCAGTTTAGAAGTATATGATGATCAGATCCATCATTGCTGCAACAAAGTGTACAAGGTTGCTGTGAGTAAGTGAAATCTGTCCATGTTGGAGAAAGGAAGGATATGTCTAAGACATTTGCAGGTGAAAAGTTGCACTTTAGGAATCTGCAGCTTGCTCCAAGTTAAAGTGAATGAAAGGCAGTGGTTCTCATATGATGTGATAGCATTATAAGCCTTCATGAAGCTAAATTCCCCATCCTCCCAAAAAACTCTCCCTTGATCTGTAACAGTGTGTTTACTAGCAATTGGGTGAATGTGACACATTCTCTTCCAGCAAGGGGAGTCTATAACCTTTGCTGAGTAATCTCCCCTTCTCCTATATCTAGCTTGCATTAACTGCTAGCAAAGGGATCCTCCTTGATTGTATTTTCACCAAGGTTTTAGTGAGAATGCCTTTTGAATGTCTGCCATGTTTCTAAGGCAAGGCCTCCACACCTCTTGTCCTTACAAAGGTTATTCCACTTCACCCAATGATATTTGTTCTTTCCATCCTTACTTCCACAGAACAAGTTAGCAATCATTGCCTGGATGATTCTGATGATGCTGAGTGGCAAAACTTGGACAGCCATGATGTGCATAGGGATACATGACAGCACATATTACGCAATCAGCACCTGTATAGCCAAGTATGTCAGTTGTATGGTGTTTTTCGTATAGCTAGCCAGTCCATGGACACCTTTTAATATGTCTCAGAATTCTATCAAGAGTCTAACAATGGCTTTCTCGTGTGACATCAAGAATTGACTCACCACACTAGCGGCATATGATATATAAAGACAGGAACTTGCAATCTGGCAGACACAACAGTTTCATAAACAATCTCCAATATCAACGAGGATCCATGAATAGCTTTCCTTGGTGTTATAAGAATCTAAGATTCGAATCCATGGGTGCCTACTGGTTTACAATATCACATTCTCATTTCCTTTAGTATGTTCAGAGCATACTTTTGAACTTGTGCAACTTCTACACCCAAGAAATAGTTTTGCTTACCAAGATCTTTGGTTTCATGATTATTTTTCAACATGCAGTGTTTTAACTTTGCAATAACATCATCATCTCCTCGTAATACAATGTTATCAACATATACAACCAGTTAAAGCTCTTACCATCTTGATGTCAAAATTCTAAAGAAAACAATGCAATTAAATTTAATCTGGGTAAGACCAAAGCTTATGATTGAACTCAATCTCCCAAACCAAAGATGTGGAGAACGGAGACTGCTCAAGTCCATACAGATATTTCTTGAGCTTGCACACACTGCCTCCCAGCAACAAATCGAGGCTGTTCCACGTAAACTTCTTTGTATAGGACTTCATGTAAAATGCATTCTCGAGGCCATTGTCGTATTGATCCCATACACAAGAAAGCTCAAATGGATGCAAATTTTTAGAGAATGTATAATATAAATATAAAATCAATACAAAACAACTGTATAAACACCATCCATAGCCTAGGAACCTGGCTTTAAGACGATAAATATGTCCATTTGACGTATCTTTTCCTGTATAGTACTTTACATTTTTTTATCAGTTATTTTTACTTGGTACTATAAAAGAGGTATTTTATCGGGTCTACCCTATCCGATTTCCAAACACTGGTTTCAAATTTTGAAACATAGTGATAAGATCCAATGGATATAAGATATGGCCATATGAGTCTGGAACAAAAAAAACACTAGCAGATCCAAATATTTAGAGACTAGAACACTACATTCCGGCCCGTACTCGACCCATTGATAGAACTAGATAACTCAACATAAAAAATGAGCTTTACAATTTTTTTTCTTTTTATTAGGAAACACTATCCACTTTCAGCTTGTAGTTTGGTGAAATGCAAAGTTGCTTGGAACATGGACTTTGCTAGGGAAACCTCACCTTTATGTCATCACTTCGACACCATGTTTCTCACAACACAGACTCTGGAACGCAAACAATTGTTGTCTATTTGTGTATGTGAGAAACAAGGTGTCAAAGTGGGGTTCCCGTAGCTTTTTCTTGGAATATTAGGCTGTTTTGAATGGGGCAAATCTATAGTCACACCAAGTTTGACACCACGGGCTTCACATACATGCACACATAATAACCATTTGTGCGGCCAGATAGTGATGGTCATAGTGATTGTTTGTGCATGTATGTGAAACACATGGTGTCAATCTTGGTGTGACTATAGCATTGTCCATTTTGAATGTATGTACACATTGGAAATGGAATATATAGATTGGAGCACAACATAAAAGGGTGATGGTGAGATCGCAAGGGGAAGACCTATTTGTAGTTGTAAAAATTATTCCAAAAGATGTGTAAGCAAGATATTCTCTTGGTACATTTAATTCTCTTCATCAATTGATTCTCTGGTTGTCAAAATATTGATGTAAAGATGGAGTTTCATTTCATAGACAGATGGATATGTGAGAATAAAAGTCAAGTATTTTTTTACACCTTAAAAGCACTTTAACTTACCCCAAGGGACAAGTATTTCCTGATTTTGGCATTGATGAGACACGATCCATGAGTTGAAAAACACGCCTACTTGCTCCTGCAGCTTTCATTGCTGCAGTGTATAATCCAGATAGTCCAGATATCGAGGATCCAACTGCAGAATTGGGTAAAATGCATGACATTATATACTGTGAATTAAGATCTAAGAGCCATCAAAATTATAAATATAAGAAAAAGTGGAAAAACACGGTGTCATTTTAGTAAATAAGTCAAACTTTTATACAGCTGCAAAAATGCATTGCCAAAATGTAGATGTGCTTCTTGATGGTCTAAAAATGCACCATTCGCATTTCTTACTTACGTTAAGAGCATTCTCATGTGATCCACACCATCTCTCTCTCTCTCTCTCTCTCTCTCTCTCTCTCTCTCTCTCTCTCTCTCTCTCTCTATATATATATATATATATATATATATATATATATATATATATATATATATATATATATATATATATATATATATATATATATATTATATATATATACACACACATACGGTAAGTCTAGAATGACACCAGTGCTACTGGTGTCATTTGCTTACACCAGTTCGTTTGAGGTACCTACGGTGCTCCGTTTGTAAAAACGATGGTTCCTACCCCCCTAACCCTCCCCCTAAACCCCCCACCCTTGCCCCCCACCCCAGCCCCCCTCCCGCCCCTCCATAAAGAGAACAGAGTTTACATACTAAACTGGAATCCTCCTGAACAACGAACCTTGGAGGATGCTATATCTACACCACCTAAATCATCATGAAGAAAGGCATTCTTAATGTCCACTAGAGTCGTTAGGATTGCCACGATAATGCTTGTTGACATGGTTTAAGTAGATCAACAGTGAATTGGGTTCTTGAGCATGACTATGGTGAAATGGAACATTTCCGATATAGGGGTATTATTTATTAGGAGCAAACAGTCCCACACCGGACAAAAAGAAGAATAACTAAAATAAAAGGTTCAACCCAAAAACATCCTAAATCCGCGAGGGCTTGGCTCAAAGCAGACAATACTATACCAATGCGGAGTTGGGGTAAGGTAAGTGCAGTCCCAAAATTATCTAAGAGGGATTCTAGAAGCCATGGAGAGTCATATGAACTGTTGAAACTGTTATGAGAAGTAGAAGGCAACTGTGCACTCTAAATTGGATCAGGCAAGTTGGGTCATTTTGGATTCGAAACTTCAGGTCATTTTGAATTTGGGTCATTTCAGGTTCAAGTCCACTCAGCCCTAACCCTGAACATGCGACCTCGGGTAGTCGGGTTTACCCTGTGGGTTAAGAGCACATGTTTAATCATATTTTAAATGGCTTCTTTGTTTAGTTCATTTGACTAAAAATTTATAATGTGAATAATACCGATAATAATATTAATTATATGTTACAGAGTATTTCTATTTTCATATTCTTATTTTTGTTTTAGCCTACAAGGCTATTATTTTCATTTACTCTTTGTTTCCTAGCAAACGACTTTGGTTGTTAAGCCTTAATAGGGCTGGCCATTGATCGATGGAAAATCAGAATATTGTTATCCAAGTCACCTTCTTTCTGTTTTCTCTCTCTATAACAAAATTACTGCTGTGGCATCCTCGGGGGTCTCGTTCTCCATTCAAGAACCCTCCTCGATCTACAACAATGGTATCAAAGAACTCCATTTGATCCTGATCAAACTCTGGCGAGAACTCGAAAGCAATCCGCACAGAAGGCAAATGCAGAAGAGACTGTGAAGGCCTTGGCAGAGCAGCAGAGATCATTCTCCGAACGTAGCGCTGAACAGAGCAGGAAAATTGATGAGCAACAACAATTGTTAGGGCAGATTATAGAGCATATGAAAACATTGGTTCAAGGGGCTTCCTCAGATTCAGAATCAACTCTCGGGAGGAATAGGATCCAGGATCATGGTAATAATAGACCTCTACATTTTAATCCAAAGGTTGAATTCCCACAATTTGATGATCTACCACCAGAGCTTGGATTAAAAGTGTGTGAAGTACTTTTCATTGTGTCAAATTCCTGATGCTAAGAAGGGAATTTGGCGTCGATGCATATGCATGGTTGGGCCGAGGTCTGGTTTAGTAGTTATTCGCTGAATCGGAATAACATCGTTTGGGAGGACCTTGTGGTAGATGTGACATCTCGGTTTAAGGATGCAATTAGGCCCAAATTATTGGAGGAATTTAACAAATTGCAGCAGATTGGTAATTATAATGATTATATTGATAAATTTTAAGAGTTGAGATCATTGGTATTGATGACAAATCCACTACTACCCCCTGATCATGCCCTGGACAGTTTCATCTGTGGACTTACACCCCACCTAAAGGCAGTTGTGAGAGCATTTAAACCCAGTTCACTTTCATCAGCCATTTATTATGCTAGATGTCAAGAGGAGACAGTTCAGGCCATCAAAATCCAGGATAAGCCCTCAAAACCTTACCCAATCACAAGCCTAAATACAAAAGCCTTATTAACTACCCCTGTTAAGCACAATCCTTCTAAAGTTAATACCCCAACCAAATTCATTCCTGCTACTGTGCGGGCTGAGATAATGGCTAAAGGGTTATGCTATTATTGCGATAAACCCTTCTCTAAGGACCACAAGCATTTGAGCAAGGGCGCACAACTGTTTTGGGTGGAAGTGAACGGTGATGATGTTGAGCTAGTGATAGAAGAGGAAAAAGATGAAGGAGAGGGGGGCAATGGGAGTTTGTATGCTTACATCACCCCTCACATTTCTGTGAGTGCTTTCCATGGCAATCAGGGGTTTCAGGCGATGAGTCATTGAACACTACGGTCAGTACGGTCAGAAACCTATCTATGTTTTGGTTAATCCGGGTAGTAAACACAACGTTCTTGACATTGCTTTGGCTAGAAAGTTGGGATGCAGGTTTGAGGAGATTGCAACGAGGTCAGTAACTGTGGCAGATGGAAAACGACTACAATGCCAGTATGTTGGTAGGGGATTTACTTGGAGGATTCAGAGAACCATGTTCAAATCAGATGTCTTACTGGATTCTTTTTGGAGGATTGGATGCAATCGTAGGAGTGCAGTGGCTAAGCATGCTAGGTACTGTTAAGTGGAATGTTAGTAAACTTGAGATGGAATACACTTAAAGAGGTTTGCGTCATGTGCTAAGGGGTCTCAAACAACCTGTCATTGTGGTGGGACCTAACAATCTGGCTAAGTCAGTGCAGAACTCCACTAAACTTTGCTTCCTACACTTGGATCTAATGACTACAGCATGGAAGGTGAGGTACAGCCACTGTACTATTCGACACATGTCCCAGACATTCCCTTCAGATTCCGATTTCTATTGGATGAGTTTCAGGACCTAAAGAGTTACCTCCTCCTAGGGGGGTGCATGACCATAGAATTCCTTTAAGGGCAGATGCTCAGCCTGATAATATGCTCCGAACTGGGATCATCAGAGATAGCTGCAGCCCCTTTGCTTTAACTGTGGTCTTAGTGGGAAAGAAAGATGGAAGTTGGCGGTTATGTGTGGGTTACAGAGCACTCAACAAACAGTCAATCAAGGACAAATACCCTATTCCAGTAAATAGAAGCTGATTGATGAGCTTGCGGGAGCAGCTGTATTCACCAAAATTGAGTTAAGGGTGCAGGATATCATCAAATTCGAGTTCATGAGCAAGGCATACCAAAGACAGCTTTCAAGACACACAATGGCCACTACGAGTTGTCAGTCATACCATTTAAGAAATTGGAAGAATGTGGGGTTAAGGACCAATGGCTTTTTTTAAAAAGAAGAGAAAATATGGTCAACATAATTTTTTTCTTCTTCTTAAAAAGAAAGGGAAAACATTCTGGATGGACAAAAAAGGAAAGATGAGAAAAGTCCGTAGGGGGAGAAAGTACCAAGTTTCACTTACCAGTTAAACTATAAAGAATAAATGATGTCAGAGATCCAGCTGTCATTGAGCCATTAATTGTTAAAGTAGCTCCGTAAAGTACTACAATAATAACTGATAGAGTTGAAGCTGCATTTAAGCTTCCAGAGAAAAGACCTACCACTCTCTGCATAGGAAAACATCAATAAACGGATGTGATTCTCAGCACCCTGCCAATTACTACAGATTTCTCTTTAAAATAGTGGCTACATTCATATTTTGGAAATTCACTATTCCCCATTGTGGGCAAGGGGTGAAGTTTAACTGTAACATGGAGGAACTTACAGCCTGACTAAGTCCAAGGTTCAATGTCTCTCCCACTTTCAATGTGTACCGTGATATCTCATAATCTTCTTGTGCAAATGACCTTACTGTGCGTATCGCCCCAAAAGTTTCCTACACACAAACAGCCACTAAATTTTATTAACTCCACTAGGAAAAAATTTGGTATTGACTTATAGTGACAACTGACAATTATTGCTAATGGCTTGTAAAATGACTAAAAGGGCAACACTTTAAAGTTCAGCATAAAAAAATTTCTACACTTAACTATCTAACATATAGTTCCCTTCTCCCCAAAAGAAATCGACACTCTAATTTCTTGGTGTTTAAAAAAAGTCAATAAAATTGACACTTTAATTTCATGGATTTCATGAAAAGTCTTGAAAAGTAAAAAGTATGTTCTTGGGATTTGTAGAGATGAGAAAATGTTGTGAGCCAAATATTCTTTTCCCTAAAACAAAATGTGAGAAGCGTAAATCATTTTGTGATGTATGCAAAAGAAAAAGGTAAAGTTCTTTGAGGGACAGAGGGAGTATGTGATGATTAAAATTTTATTTGTGTTCTATGGCTAACTAGAAAATCCAATAAAACAGAAAAGCTGGCGCCTGTTGATAAATTATGGGGAGCGGTGCAGCCTTAATTCTGAATTCAGATGTAATTCAACCAATATCAGTGGAACAACAGACCTCAGCAATTGATGAAGCCGCAGCAGCAGCAGCTTGAGTCTTATGGGAAAGTTCACGCATATAGCGGCCAAATTGGCGTACACCGACTGATATAGCTGGAACAACTACTAAAGCCAGCACTGAACCAAAGAAAAGAGAACATGAATATATACTCCCTCCATCCGAAACTGAATTACAATTTTTTTTGGGACCTACCTCTCAATATTTTTTGTTTGTTTGTGTACTTTCATTGATTATTTTATAAAATAAAATATTCTTGTGGCATCTTGTTTAGTAGAACTTTCAGCGTAGTTTTTTAATATGTAAATCTTATTAATTATTCTTACACCAATTATTAAATAAATTGATTTTAAAAAATGTGGGGTTTTCCCTCGTAAATGGGAAATTGTAATCCAATTTGGGACGGAGGGAGTAGTATTTTTAACAGAGCGGAAAACAAACTATGCTAATGCTTTGAAGAATCCAAAGCCATAATTACATGTTAATTTCCATGAAGTTGTAAACATGAAACCAAGGCCAATAAATGCGGTAGAAAGATTCCTGAGAGCCTCTGAAAGGTTAGTTGTTGCTGCACTTTTTATGATCTGAGTGTCTTCAGAGAGCCTACTAAGGAGCTCCCCAGTGCGAGTCACATCAAAGAAGGCTATCTCCTACATAATAAATTCCTTGAATGAACATTTTCCAATCAAGCCATATCTGAGAGAGAAGTGATACTAGGTATCAATGCAGGAAAAGAAGTCATTACTTGATTAATGAGGTGGCTGAATAAGTTCCTTCTCAAGCGAGCAACAACCCTTTCACTAGAAGAAGAGAACAGCCATGCGCGAAGTGCTGTGCAGATTGAACTGAAAGAAGCAAATTGTCGTTAACTCCTTTAGTTCAATATTATTCAAAGTGGACCTGTTGATGACATGGTCTAAGATGAACCACTCTATTTATCATGAGCTCAGAATTTAAGTAAAGACTAAAGAGCAATTACTTTTATTTATTATAAAAAAATAGCATAATAAGTGATAATATAACTTTTCAAACACCCTTTATATGTGTTTAAATAACATTTTATTGGTCAAGACTAGAGATATATACTATGCCCTCCAAAATCTCTCTATATCCTTCCAAAATCCTCAATTCAAGCGTACCCTAAGTGGCTAAGTGGTTTAAATAAACCCTCAAAACAACAACTATGGGCATGTCTCTTCTAGAGTTTTGCAGGCTCAAACCGGAGGAACTAAAGTGAAAAATAATTTTTTAGATGTGTATCAATTTCAATCAATTTGTAAGACATACCCAACAATCACAATCAAAAATATTTCTAGAATAGTGCCTTTGACAGCTCCTATAGCTTCAGCTCTCTGTTCGTCTGTATGGATATCCCTTGAAACAATATCGATAATGGTTCCCCCAAATTTTGGCTACAAAAAAATATCATTTCATTTGAATGAAAACTCTGAATTGCAGTTCTTTAGAGGGTGGACAGAGGCATTCCTTCTCAGAACTACTTACTATCAAAATGCTAGATGTTGATGCAATCAAGAGTGCTATCGTTGCAAGGGTCAACTTCCATGCTTCAGGTTTAGCCTTTTAACAACAAGATTAAAAGCTTGGCATAACAGAGTTAACCTTGATAACAGAACTCTTTCACAAGTAGAACAATCCAAATTACTTACAAGTGAAAGGACACGACAAAATCCCACATTTGGTGCCTGAATTTTGACACGAAGTTAGCAACTTACGCATTATGATGGTCATATACACATAACACTAAAACAGGAAGTCCAGAGGAAACTTCGAATTACCGGCACTTCACCCCCTTGCTCGAGATCAGTGAGCTGCCCATTCTCAGTTGAACCATCTCTTTTTCTTCCTCCCTTTAGAACAAGATATTAATCTAGTTAACCATGACACTATAATTTCCACTTTAAGACATCACATATCAAAACAGACAAAATACCAAAGAATCAAATAATCAAACACAAGTCAAGCACAAAAATTAACTGCACAAATACACGAAAGAAATGATACATGGTACAAACAGGCAAGATTGTCTTTCAATCCGATAAAACATACCTTCCATAAGATTATAAGTGCAAACTCTTCAAATTCTTATACAATTCACATACAAAAAACGAGAAATAGAATCTGATATGCACTCCTGTGGTTATTTGTGTGTGTGTGTGTGTATAAACTTACGTGTCTGTTCAAGAGCGGATCTCTTTCGCTGCCCAGGCCATGGCTATGCATTCTTGAAAACAGGTCCAATTTATGAATATCACCAGCAGTAATAATACTTTGAAGTTTGATAGTCAAAAAGGAGAACACTTAGAGCAACTCCAACGCATCATTTAAAATTTAGTAAAGTGTATAAAAAGAAAGATATAGCTGGTACTGTGCATAAATTCAGTCTCCAACGGATCTTCTTTAAAATAGACCACAGTCTATTTTCCTATTCTCGTCTTTCATAAATACACGATACTGTAGATAGTGTATTCCATTTTATTTTCTTTTCTCTATTTGTTTCATCCTTGCTCATCCCCTTTGCTGTCTTCCTCGATGCTTTTCGGAGGCCAACCCTAAGAGACAAAGATCGGATCAAGTGCATCTCTTTCCTGCAAAAATTTTCTAGAGGTATGAAGCATCTTCGATTGAGCAATTCTTTACCCGTAATTGCAACTATGGATTGCAAATTTTTTCTGCTGATTCCAATAACGAGGTTTTTCTTGCTTTTCCCCAAGTTGTTTTCTGATTCTGTTCTTGCGGATATTATTTTTGCTTTTTTGTTGTTCTTTTTCGCTAAAAAAGTTTCTATCCATCGGTAACTTTTTTGCACATTTTCGTTCATGTGATTTCTGCATATTTGCCATTGTTTCTTCAAATGACTTCCAAATTCTTGAGCAATGGAGAGCTAGAAGAAATTTTTGACAAAATAAAAGTTTTAATTTTTGATAAAATAAAAGTTTATAATAATGAAATAATAATAATAATGTATAATATAGATGTCATGGTTGGAGTAGTGATAAAAAAATTGGAAGCTAAAACACTGTGGAAGAGGTAAACTGACTTTTAGCTTTTAATTTTTTACACTCTCCATTGGAGATGCTCTTACTCTCCATATGTTACTTTTAAAGAATTTCCAACATAAACTATTCCGTATGAGAAAAATAGAGTGAATTTTGAAAAAGGTTATTTGTTTTTTTAAATTCACCTTGTCAATTTTTGTTTATTTCCAACAAATAATTCTACTTTTTATTTATTTAATTTTTTTTAAAATTCTTGCCAGTTTTTATAGTAATAGAGGGGGTGGGGGACAAATGGGGTACACCAAAAGGTGTACCCCTAGCATTTTTCTATAATTTATTCTATTAATATTATTTATGATGTTGTTTGTAAAATCTACTGCAACGTTTACTAAAAAATTTCAAATCATTATTTAAAAAATGATATATTACACAATTCAAGTAGAATAATATATTATTAACAAACAATTTGAATAATTATTGAAATAATTAGTCATTATCCAACACTTGTTGCTAATGATTATATTAATAGAGTCATTTGTATAATTAGTCACTATCCAACACTCGTTACTAATTAGGGTATATATTACAGATCATTCGAAAATATGTGCTATAAAGGCAATAAATCGTATTTGGTCTTATTTAAGGAAACATACTACCTTCTATATGGAGCAAATTCCGTCGGCGTTTTCCGTCGTAGCCTAGCGACGGAATCAATAATCTGTCGTTACATTTATTACTAACTGATGGGAAATAATACGTGGCTCGGCCCACATTTTCCAATTATTTACGAAAAACAGTTAAACCGGGCCTGTTTAATAAAATAGAGGAATAAGAGAATATTCCTTCGTAGAGATGCTCTCACCTTCTCCTATAAAAGGGAGGGTTGCCCTAATTGTTGAGGAGGAAAAATATCACTCCTTCTCTGCCCAAACTAGTTTCTCTTTCTAGAAAGTCTTCAGAGTATATTTTTCCTTCTTCTTCAACAGCTTGTAGCTCCACCATTAATGGCTTCCGAGCCCATTTCATGTATCGTGTACACACCCCCGATATTAATAAAAATCCCCCGTTGGCAAGGTACCGCCAAAAAAAGGCCCGTGGTTTTCTCCCGATTTGGGTTTCCACGTCAAAATCCCCGTGTTTAAATTTTGGAGTGTTTTTAGACTAGTTTATCGTTTTAGCCGGGCTAAAACGATATACCGGTCGATAATTTACACCATCATTTTGGCGCCGACCGTGAGACCTGAACAAATAGCCATGTTCATCTTTTCCTTACTGCAAAAATGCTACAAAAGAAGAGAGGTAGGGGAAGTTTAAAATCTCAATTCGTGCAAAAATAAAGGAGAAAAAAACATGGAGGCGAGGCTTTGTTTACAAAATAGCCAAACTATTGACCCATTGAGAATGGGATTTGTTTTGCGGCAACTGTAAAGACAAGAGGAGGCTGGAGTCAGCCACGAGAGTTTTTGACCGCCGCCATCTTGGCGTCCGCTGTCGTTGATGTTGCGGCTGAGGTCAGCATCACCGGGGCCTCAATTCTCCACTCCCGCCGCCACCGTCGAAGAGGAGGAAGAAGACAATCACACTATCGGGGGTAATTCGCTTTTGCCGGCACCAAAGTTAGCCATTACTCTAACCAAGAGCAAGAAGATCGCTCTCGGTTCTGCCAACGAAGTCTATCACCACCGTTGAAGAGGAGTAAGCAAATCGCTTCTGCCGTCGAAGTCTATCACCACCGTTGAAGAGGAGCAAGCAGATCGCTTCTGCCGACGAAGTCTATCACCACCGCCTCCATTAGATTTGTCGTCATCGCCTGCACGCCAGTGGCCGGTGTTCATCGGTGGTGCTGCCGAAGTCTACTGTAGCCAAAGTCAGCCTACTAACTCAAAAGGCTGCTGCCGCTGCTTAGGAACGTGGAGGTGTACTTACCAGTGACCAGAGTCGCCTGCGTTGCCGTCAGAAATGAAGTCCTCACTCTCAAGGACACCTCCCTCTCCAGCAATCTGCTCCCAGCGATGCAGAGAATCCACACTGCCATCGTGAATCTCGACCTGGACGCCAAAGTCGAAGTCACCACTGCGCGTTCGCTGGCCGTGCTCGAGACCTCGTATCCGCCGGCCGCCGGCTCATTCTGGCCAAATCTGATCAAGTGCATCGATCGGGTCGCCGTTTCTGATCAATTATTTCACGTACAAAGCTATTTCGAAGTAGGCGTTCCTCAGATTGCTCTTCCAGCCCAACGATGGGATTGTCGACCCCAAAACCGGTCTCCACTTTGGCAAGATGCTGTCTGCCCATCTTGTTCATCTCACATCCAGGGACAAAAAGCCGAAAGAGGGAAGGTGCATATGGTGTCACATGCATTCATCACCCTTCTTTATAAAGTGGGGTGCTTTGGATGTATCAACAAGGTAGGGCCCATCATTGGGCTGTACGAAAGTATGCAAAGAGAAGAAAACAAAAAAGTATGGAAGCTAAGTGATTGAAGGCATGTGGCAGGCGTGGAGGAAAGTGGGTTATAGTGGTCCCCTCAAATCATGGTGCACTTGCTACAAAGGAGAAAAGGACGAGGTGGAGATAAGGGAATCTTTCCCCTATCAAGTCGCTGGATTGGCACTGTTTCTTCGACTAATCTTGATGGAAGACTGGGACACAGGCCCAGACCTGGCACGCCGGTTATTACACCGGTCTTGTTCAGTATAAAATAAAAAAATAATAAACCCGGAAGAGGGGCCCGGAAAAGGGTATGCCTGCAAGAGGGCTGGACCTCGAAGAAGTTTCGAACCGTACTTACACGGGCCCATGAGGTTTGACCGGTATCGGGGAATCAGCCGAGACTGGCAAACTCATTGGGGACTAAAAGATGCCCATGAAAAGAAATAGAAAATGGATCGTCCACCGTGGCGCATCCTATTTCCCCCTTCTCAGGGAAGACTTGAACGGGGGTGAGCTAAGGCCTTCCCGGGATGGTAGATATCAAAGGGCCATTAAAAGACTTAATCACCCGGAAGAGGGGGCCCTGGAAGAAGGGTGCATTTTGGGCCTTGGAGAGGGCTCGAAACCATCCAACATGGTTAATTCTCCAATGTTGATCTGGCCCGGCCAGCAGCATTATCATATTGGAAGACTGAGACACAGGCCTGGCCTGGCACGCTGATTACTACACCGGTCTTGCTCAGTATAATAAAGAAAATATGTGACCCAGTCGAACTGGTACACTGGTCTCACACCGGTCTTACACATATTTTCTAATAAGCCTGAGCCCAATCGAATTGGGTACACCGATTGCGCATTGGTTTCAGCAAAAAGTGAGCAAAGCTCACATCGGGGACGCCCGATTCATTTAAGCCCTCCATCTGAGGCACTTTGATTGAAGATGGTCTCCGTGAGACATGGAGATATTTACAGTAGTCGGGCTAACACTGATCTTCAACGAAGCTACCGCATCGGATTCAATTCTTATTAACTAACGTCAATGTCATTTGTATACTAATTTCATCATGTATCGCTTACTTAATTCGTACTAACATCGGTCTCGACGAAATAATTACATGAAGCACCGACGCTTCATCGTACTAACTCTGGCGTCGTATAACTACTCGAAGCATCGTTGCTTAATCGAACTGACATCGCTCTTGTTACGATAATTATTCACGCGGAGTTTAATCGCCCTAACACCGAGCTCTTCGGTAAAGATAATAAAATTATTTGAGCACGGCATAGGCCGGTCAAAAAAAAAATGTTGTACATATTATTTTTGCAGGAAAACTTTCTGAAATTGGAGAACTAATGAAGACTCGGAGGACTAGCAAAAATATCAACCGGTCAAGAATTCAAAGTACGAAAACTGAAGATCACACTCGGAGGACTTGTTTACTTTTTTAAGTTGATGATTCTCACAACTCAAAAAAGTGGAGGACTTCTTGATGGGAAATAATACGTGGCTCGGCCCACATTTTCCAATTATTTACGAAGAACGGTTAAACCGGACCTGTTTAATAAAATAGAGGAATAAGAGAATATTCCTTCGTAGAGATGCTCTCACCTTCTCCTATAAAAGGGAGGGTTGCCCTAATTGTTGAGGAGGAAAAATATCACTCCTCTGCCCAAACTAGTTTCTCTTTCTAGAAAGTCTTCAGAGTATATTTTTCCTTCTTCTTCAACAGCTTGTAGCTCCACCATTAATGGCTTCCGAGCCCATTTCATGTATCGTGTACACACCCCCGATATTAATAAAAATCCCCCGTTGGCAAGGTACCGCCAAAAAAAGGCCCGTGGTTTTCTCCCGATTTGGGTTTCCACGTCAAAATCCCCGTGTTTAAATTTTGGTGTGTTTTTAGACTAGTTTATCGTTTTAGCCGGGCTAAAACGGTATACCGGTCGATAATTTACACCATCACTAACGAAAAAATAACGACGGAATTAAAACCGTCGTTTTTTCTGTCGTTAAGAATATTACCTACGGAAATCAGCCTTTTGCGATGGAACATTTTTGTTGTTATTTCAGTAGTTTTTTGTAGTGTTTCATTCCCTAAATAATCCTATGTAGAAAATGTATGTTAAATAACAATCAAATAAAAGGTATTTTGGTATTTCTATCATCTAGACTTTATGTATGTTTTCGATATAGTTCTTTGTAATTAATTATTTTTAAAACTAATAATTTCTAAGTAAATGTTTTTTCGAAGCAGAGTCCATGAGCCTACTTGCGATGAGTCAATTCCTCTAGCAAACACTCTTTTAATTGAAATGAACCACTATGAGCACTTATTCATAGTTTAGATGTTGGAAAATACAAAAATACTCTCCATTTAACTGACCTTTAATATGCATTTTTTTACAGAGGACTATTTAAATAATACATCTCAATTACGAAGAACCACGTTGGTAATTATTGTTTATTAAGGAATAATTTGGGAAAATACATTATTAGAAAGAATCATTTCAGAATTTCCCTCGAGAGAATATATACGGAGTACTAATTAAGTATGATAAAAATTGAATACTCCTTTTAACAACAACAATAATAACCGAGTTGAATCCTACAAGATTAAGGTCTGGAGAGTGTGTTGTACGCAGATCATACCTCTACTCGAAAATAGAGGGGTTATTTCCAAGTAAACTCTCAGCTCAATGTCGAAAGTTGCATTGATTGACTAACTACTACTTCATTAATTCTAGAAATGCAAACAATTTAGAGATTTATTTTATTTACTCCACCACACCCTAAAACAAAAAAATAGTGAATTTTTGCTACATCGGAGATGATGGAGATTGAATACTACTTTGATTTAGTGGATTTGGCTCATTTAATTTTTTTGAATAAAACTAGACAAACTTTGAATTTCTATTTAAAAAATTCCAATTTATTTTAGTATAACAATAATATCATTAGGTCTATCTTGTTAAGAACTTTCCAAGTTTTATTATTTTGTATTAATATGTAATACAAATAGAGGGTAATTGAGGTAGTCCAAACTTTGCCTTGTTTGAATTAAAAAACTCAAATTAGATGAGTACACGGAAAGGAAAAAATATCAATACATTAATTTTGAAATACATCTTTGGAATAACTTATTTCATTCATCCAAAACAAAAAAAAAAACATCTTTGACTTGACATGAAAATTAGATGAGATAAATTATACGAACCACAAAAGTATTTCTAATATTGTGATTGTGTGCTAGATTCATTCATAGAGTTTGTTACTAGTGTATATTGAGAGATTTATTTTAAGAAAATATCATTTTAATATTTTGGAAGAAATTATTTGTCGTGCAACGCACATGTCCGTTCCGTTCAACTTATTTTTACTGATCAGATCTAATTTTTTGTAGTTCTGATCTGACTTGATCTGATCTCATCTGATTCGATCTGATCTGATATGATTGGATCTGATCTGGTCTGGTCTGACCTGATTGAATCTGATCTGATTAGTTATGATTTGATTTAAAATTCAAATCAATAATTTGATTTGGCTTTATAATAACGTTTTAAATTTGTAATGATACTTCATATTATAATATAATCAATATTTTTTATTTTATGATTCATTTTTTAATAAAATAAAATTAGTTAATTCATGTCTAAGAATAATCATTCATATTATAATGTAATAATATTTTTTATTTTATGATTTTTTTTTGAAATTAGAATATTAATTTTATATTTTAATAATCATATATACATTGGAATAAATATTTAATTTATATATACATTAAAAATTAATTAAATTTAGATAATCAATATATAGAAGAGATAGTATTTTGATTAAAATATCTCATCCTTATAAAAGATCAAAACTTTAGAAACTCAAGTTACAGGTAGCAAAAAATATATATTTTAAAGGTATAATTAGATTGACATTGTCAATGTATTTTAAAAATATATTTTCCGACGTCTAGTAATTAAGTATTACTTTCTGAGTTTTCTATTTAACTTGTTTCTAAAGTTTATTTTTTTCATTTTTAAGAATAACAATAATAATAATTATAACAACAACAAGAATAATAATAATAATAATAACAATAATAATAATATTTCTTGATGAAATCTGATCTGATCTGGTTTTAGTAAGAATAAGAAAAAATAAAAAAAATAAGTTGAAGGGAACGAGGCCTTAATTATTTTAAAAGAGGTGGTTTTACACGTTTTTTGAAAGATGTATATAAAATGTATATTGTATATTAATTAGATAAAATAATATTTTAAAAATATTTTGTATAATAAGTATAACAGAACTATTTTTGTATCAATATCTATTATCATTTTTATTTAGTTTGAAGTCAAAATTTACCAATTTTGATTGGAATAAATCAAAAGTAAACGAATACTCAAAAACAAAAGAAGTAGTACTCCCTCCGTCCTAAAATTAACTTCTTATTTGACTTTTCACGGTCACCAATGCATCACTTTGACCATTAATATCTCAATTTTTATATAAATGTATATTATCAAAATAATATATTTCAAAACTATGTTTCAAAATAAATCTATTCATACTAAATTTATATACAAATTCAATATACTTTTTCCGTAATATACAGTCAAAGTTTAAAAACTTTGATTGTGAAAGTCAAAATGGGAATTAATTTTAGGACGCTGGAAAGTCAAAGTTTATTGCACATATAGGAAGGTTCACCATAGACACTATAAATCTTAGATCATGCAATAATTTGCCTCAAATTATATCGTACAGTCGGCTGTACGGGAAGAACCGAAGAACCGTACAGCCGGCGAAAATTAACAGAAGACAAGTGCTCCAATTAGAAAACAAAGGAGTACAGAGTAATTAGAGATCGTGGGAGATGAAGATGATGATGAGGATTGGGGAGAAGAAATCTGATCGGAGGAAGCAACCCGAATTGGGCTGCCCTACCCTTATGGATCTGGCGAATTCGAGTTAGCACTATGTCCGCGTGGATGGTGGAGGCGAATGCAAGAAACCTAACTGAGACGCGTGGTTGATCTGCCCATATGCAATGCAAATGGTGAAGATGATGATAATTAATTACTCTATATTCTTCAATTGTAAAAGGATTGAATTGCACTTTACTTACTTAAGAATGAGCACTATATTAGAGAGTGAGCACCACTACTACGTTATTCATAAATGAATATTATAATTATATTGAACAAATGTGTGAAAATGAGTATTTCATTATTTCAAAATGAATAGTACATTATTTTAGAATGAGTAATACTTTACTTCCTTGTTGCCTTCTCGGACATTCTAACTTTTTTTCAGTCCAAATTCATTTATTCTTCCAATAATATCCAATGTCATATTTTTATTGCTGGACCGAAAATATCCTCCATAAAATTTTGACGGGGTCTGCCCTCAGCAGACACAATAACAAAATGTGCATTAACAAGTAGAAATTCATGATTATAAAAGCCCCATTACAAAGCTTCCAAAAAATGTGAAGCTAAAGTGTTTCCCCAAAAAATACATTACAAAGCACAAAAACCATTACAAAGAGTTTCACAAAAATTAAAGACCCCTAAAATTGTAAAGTAAAAAAACTAAATATTGGTTGTTTTCCTTCCACGCCATAACCTAGCTGCAAATTGACATCGGAAATCAGCCATGTGTTCAGAACTACAGTTCGGACTTAATGGTAAGCCAACCAACAAAGACTCTAGAAATGCAAGCACCATCACTCCACAATTGTCATACCTGCAAGGGAAAATAGTATTAAAATAAGTAGGGGGTATAATTTTCACCCGTCCATGGGAGTAGCATACAATTCACAGAAATCAAGCAAAAATAACAAGCAGACCTCTTTCACAGACAATAATGTTATATGAAGTTCAAATAACAGAACTTAACCATCTATGTCATACAATTCACAAAGTAAGCAAAAATAACAAGTGAAGAAAAAATACATTACAAAGCACAAAAATCATTACAAAGAGTTTCACATGTTTCCCTTTCATCCTCATCTTAATGACCAAATGAAGAAAAAAACCATTGAATCAAGTGATGATGATACAAGAGACTCTTTAAAGTACAATTTAAAATCAAAACAGATCAGCTCACCCTGGAAATCGATGGTTGGGCTGCCGGCGCTGGAAATCGAGGGTTGGGCTGCCGGCGAGGGAGGTGAAGGGGTGGGGACACGACGCTTGAGGTGGTGGGGCCGGTGCGCTGGAGGTGGAGGGCTGGGGGTGCGCTGGAAGTCGAAGGTTGGGCTTCCGGCGAGGGAGGTGGAGGGGTGGGGAGACGACGATGGAGGTGGTGGGGCCGGTGCGCTGGAGATGGAGGGTCGCTGGAGGTGGAGGATTGGGGATTTTGCCGGCAAGCCAAATTTGGGAAATAAGAAGCGGGAGAAGGGTTGGAGAGAGATTAGATTTGGAAAAAGAAAAATAAAAAAAAAATTAATTATATATTTGGTAGATGCTTGTGTGCCTGCATTTTCCTATAAAATAATGGCTGCGACCAAATTGAGAAACCAGAGAGATGGAAGATAGAAATCAGAGCATGAGAGATGGTAGCAATATCCTTATACAAAGGCAACCTCCACAAAGTCCCCACCGACGTTCCCCGTCGATGGCTCATTCCCAGACCCAAGATCTCCCCCAAGGACTTCCGAGTCCTCCTCCGCCGCCGCGCTAAAGCTCTCTCTCGCCTCCAATCCCTCTCTGGAGCCATTCCCACTGCGCCGGCTGCTGTCCCTGCCTCCTCCAACCTCAACCCTAATGCCTCGGATAACCCCGTTTCCAGGGTTGATGCTCGGATCGTCCTTCCTCAGGTGGAGCCACAGACGGACGATACAAAGAAAGGGGATGGCAAGGTTGAGGTTGGATGTCACAAAGAAACGGTAGTCAAAGTTTCTGATGGCGTGGAATTGCCGGAGAAGTTGGTTGAGGGATCTGATGCGGTGCTTGAGACTCAGGTCGATGTTGTAAAAGGGGAGAAATCAGAGACTCCGGTGAATCCAAGTAATGAAGTATGCTTATATTCTTCTATGCATCATACTATCATGCTGTTTTTTCTATATGTGTATATTTTTTGCTGTTTCTATAATTAATTTTTATGCTCCATAATGATCAGTGTTATAAATGTGCAGTTGTTGTTCTTATGAATTTAGATCTTTGTGTTTACTAAATATAGGTGTAATGGTAGATATGATACAACTCTAAAATCTAAGAATTGTCATTCTAATAAGTACAAACCATTGTGAATGAGATTATACTAGCATGCTGATGTCGAAATGGATCCACTAGGGAATGAATGGACCTGTTAGCCATCCTATTAAGAATGCAGAACCCAAAAAACTATATGCAGTACAATTTATGTCTAGATATTCTTCTGATTTCACTAGGAAACGTGTGTTTGCATTGGAATGACCTAAGGGCTATTGTTTTATGTTTTGCTTTAATTTCCTCTTGATTTCTATTTTCTAGCTTCCTCTTGATTTCTTGCTTCATTTTGCATCCTCTGTCCTTTTATGAGACTATCAGAAAAATAATCAAAAGAAACAATCCAATTAGTAATAAGTCTAGCTAATGACATTTTTAGATATTCTTAGACTTGGATCTGCTTTATGTAACTATGTATCTATAGCTTCATGCTTTTTTTACTAGCTGAGGGAGTATAAGTTAGAAACTGCCGCGAGTTCACGCCCCGTGACGTTGGTTCTCTAAATTGACTACTTCTTTGCGGGCTTATGGTTTCACTCAATCCAAGGCTCTTTTTACTCTTGTCAAAGGGTCTTATTTCATTGTATTAATATACAATACAAATTGAGAGTAATTGATGATTAAAGTTCATCCAATTTGACTCAAAAAAATCAAACTAGACAGGCTTCCAACATATAATTCAAACCCGGAGTCAGCATCACCCTACACCGAACATGATAACTAACAAAAAATACACAAACAAATCGATTTCCAAACTAACTTAGTAGAAAAGAGCACATTTCTCATAAACTTAATGATATAGAACAGAATTTATTCTAGTCATAGTTCCAACAGGCATGAGGTCTACTGACGTGATTTGGGTTCCCAAAGCCGGGGTGCGAGGCACGGAGTGGAGGTGCATGCCTCACGGAATAGAGGCCCACCTCTTTTATCACATGCATTTATATTGCTTGGACAATGATATTTTGCAATAAAACACAAGAATATCATTAACAACCACATTCAACATCAAACTTTCCACATGAAACATAGAAGCAATCAAAACCAAACAGCTTCATTGTTAGAACTTCAAAGTTCATAACAAAATTAAAAGTAAACAAAAACCAAATTGTGATTTATCTGAACTCATAATTGTCAATTAAAGGTTGAGCATGAGTGTATTACATCCAGTGCTAATACACTATATGTTTTTTTCTTTTAGTAGAAATCCTCTAGTAAAACACATATGTGGAAAATCAGTGTACAAGAAGCATTAACATTAACAAAGCAGTAAGAATATTTATACTCCCTTCATCCCACAAATGTGTTTGGACTTTCCTTTTTCATCCTTCCAACAATAATTTTTTCACTTTTTCTCCTCTTTTTTGGAAAAGAATATCTGGTCCTAAATACTCCTCTATCTCCCAGAGAAATGCTAACCACTCACTTTTCACTTTTTAACATCTTTTCAACTCTTTTCTTAATCTTTGTGAAGTCAAAGTAGGAAAACTAAATTGGGACGGAGGGTATAGATAAGAAACAACAACACTCCATGTCTCCATGAAAGAAATAGTAGCAATTATTTAGTTGGAGTGCAGGAAAGAGAGAACGAACACAAGTACACAGCAACTACCAAAAAGGAGAAACTAAATAATTAACAGCAAGTCGGCCCTCTGTGTTATCCAGCACAAAGAGAGCAAGCCCAACCAGAATTAGAAGAAACAATAGAATTATGAATCGGGACGAAGAAGAGTATATGGAAGAAGAAAAGGAAGAGGAGAAGGAAGAAAGACGAAGAGAAGAAGAAAAGATCAGCGAGGTAGAAGAAAAAGGAGGAGAAAGGAGAAGGAAATACCTAGTAATGTGAGAGGGATTGTGAGTTTACTGATTAAAGAAGATTTTGACACTATTTTTGTTGGGCTGCACTACTAGAGTCACTTCTCCCAGGTATACATATTTTTTACCAAAAAAAAAATCATAGCATTCCTTGAGCACTCAAGATAGTGCGCCTTGTGCCTGGATAAAAAGGCAAGGAAGGTGTGCATAATGCACTGGCTCATGCTAAGCGATGCAACTAAGTAAGCTAGTGCGCCCTAGGCACACTTGTTCAAACTAAGATTCAAGCAAAATGTTGGAATAGAATTTTTAAGGGCTAAGACCCTGACTTCAAAGGTGTGGAGAAGCAGTAAATGATCCTCTTTTTTCGGATGAAGTGATGGAAATATTCGGTTAAATTTCCCCTTTTCCTAGGTGAAAATTCCATGAAGAATACGATAATCACCTCGCTGCATAAGAAACAATTCATTGCCTGTTGTTTTTACATTTTTCCGTTCTTCAAAGGAAGGTAAGTAAAAACATACAACAACAATATTAACTGTTTACAACATTTGTGCTCTTGGCTTTTATTCTTTCATATGCTTTGTGTCCGTTTTGATGGTTTACGTTGACTGTGCTTTAGTCGGGGTCCTCTTGGAAACAGCCTCTCTAGTCTCTACTTTCGAGTAGGGGCAAGGTTGACCTACACCCACCCTCCCGGACTTTAATTTTGCGGGATTTTACTGGATTTGTTGTTGTTGTATACTTGTACATGAAATGAACAAAGTTCATCATGTTTTTCTTAAATTATTACTACAAGTTTGGATAGCTCCCGATACAAAGTACGGAGCAACTTAAGAGGGATACAAACATTTTGACTTCCAATTGGAAATCTTTTGGTCAGGCCACACCTTTTTTTACCATCTCATTTTTTTCTTTTAGAGACCTCACATTTGTATTCTTAGTCACATGAATTACCTAATTTTCATTTACTCTTTGGCAGGCCAAAAACAAAGTCGATGTGACAAGTGATATAGCAAAACGGAAAAAGGAGGTTGAGGAGAAGTTGGAGGCTTTAAATGACAAGAAACACAATTTGGTGCAGTTGCTGAAGCAGGTATTTTAATGTTCTCCACTTTCTCCATATGGTTAATGGTATTACTTAATGCCTGGACACTTTACCAATTTCTGCATATATGTATGGCAATATGATACATTTGCTTATTGGTTTACAGATCCTCAGCGCTGAAGAGGCGCTTAAGGGGAAGAACAGTTTGCAAGGGATGGCAGGTCGCCCTCCAGTCCCTCTTCAGGTAGATGTCACAAATGACACTGGTGCAATGACTAGACGTAATACACCAAGAATGGGGTCAGATGGGCACAGTGCAGATGCTGGAGGAGAAGGTGATGATGTATCCAACAACTTGCATTCCCGCAACTCGTTACGTATGAACAGTACATCACCATCCCCGGACTCCCAACATAGGAAGTCCGTGCATAACACAGTAAGGCCACTAACGTTCTAGTACTACTGTGCAGTTTTTGTTTCTTCAAGCATTTAGTATAAAAGCTTTGGGGGGGTTGTAAGTATATAGCTATAAGTGCAATGCCAATGCAGTTATTCCCGGAAGTGCTCGATCGTCAAGTTTGATTTTAATATATTAATAATGCTTCCAGATTTTGCTGATATTATTTGGGCTTCCAGCCATTCCACAGCTAGTTCTTGTGCTTTTGGATGAGTTCTTACACTAGCAAGTCAAATAGATGCTACATCGATGAGTCAAGTCCTAGGCAGTTAGGCTATGCTATCAGTATAACTTTAGAGTTTGGACATAGTACCCCAACTCGGCCCCATCCTTTTTTTTGCAGCTTTTCCCAGCATAATTTGTTATAAATTACAGCCTTACTCAATCATATATAAATATGCTTATTAACTATTGCATAGGAATTCCTGCTTTTAATCTTAGTGCACTGTGATGCTTGAACATTTGATTTTTCTTACTTAAATTCTAACTTGCTCAATATTTTTATTTTCCTAAAATGAGCTCAAGCGGTATGATTAATACTATGCATAATGCATTTGGCTGATCCGTTAGACATAACAGATATTGCTAACTTCTCTCATTCAATGGCCTTTCGATACAGATCCCGTTCTCTTCACGGACTACTATGGCGGTTGCTAGCAGCCCATCACGTTTCGCGAGTGCAGGGAAACAAGGGCTCCCTTCAAACGCGCCGTCAGTTTCCATATCAGCAACAAATTACATCTCATCCACTCCTTCTCCAGCTGCAGTTGCATCAGGTGGTGGCACACCAGCATTTGGGGATGCCTAGCTTCTAAGTCTTGAACTAGGAGGGAGGCATCCTGCACCTCCTTTTGTGTTTTAGGTATATCTCTGTTGGTACAAACCAAATCCAAACAATCCTTCAGATATTTCAAGGTAAATATGACACCTTACCATCACATCTACTATACCTCTTGATTTAAGATACTGATGGTGTAATGTTGGGTTTTGTAACTAAAGTTGTAACAAGTTATCATTTCAAGTTCAAAGTTCTTGTGACAGATACTTGTGCATTCAAACGAGTGTAAGTGCTTGTTTCTCTTATGCGTCTATTTGTTTTTTTGCTACTGTGCTTTAAGTCTCTCGTCTTGTGGCCCTTGTAAATGGGTGTATTAGCATAATTATTGAGCATATTTCATTTACACCGTCTCGTACAAGTAAGCATGCTTCATTTACATCCTCCCGTGCAAGTGTATTCGTGCGTCCATACAAGTGTACAAGTTGTGTGTCCATTACTAATGGAGCTAAAAAAAGTTCTCCAAAATTTTCGCAATGTTTTAGTTTAGAGTAAAATAATGGTCTTTGTGGTCTAAATGAAAGTCACATTAACATTTATTTCTGGCTTCTTACTTTTTTATGATCTTTTGTGTAGTAAATGAGGTAATGCTTCAAGGGTCTAAATGAAACAACGGGGTTTATTTTATAGATGTAAGGTTGCGCAGATTTTGACCCCAAACCCCAATGAATGGAATTGGCACTCTAGTGGATTTGTTGAAAGTGTACAAATACAAGCATTGAATACATGTGAATAAATAAACTTCGCAATTTGTTTTTTGAGCGTCCCGAAATAAATTCCATTCATTTTGTTTAAAGATTGGGTAAAAAAGTTTTGCTCACAGATTTTTCATTTTAAACATTTTTTTATAATCTGTGAAGTCAAACAATACTAATGGTTAACTAGTGTTGACGGTGTGCTCTTAGACATTCTAAATATTTAACAATATGTAAATATAATTTTATTTTATTTAATTTTTAATAATGATATAATATGGATTTCAAAAAAAAGATATAATATGTGTTATATAAATAATTTTTAACGGTGAGATAAATCTTTCTTGAAACAAAAGTTAGAGTTTTGAATTTGATGTATTAAGATGTTTATAAATCTTTACTTTTAGAAAGTAGTAAATGGGAAAAACGATGAATAATTTTTGTACAATTATATAAACCTTTCTTTTTTAAAACTTAAAGTTTATAAAACCTTTTTTAGATATAAAACTAATTATGTACGGAGTGTATAAAATCACATATTTAAAAAAGTGAAATGCATATTGGTATAATACTTAGAAAATAAAAAATTATAATAATGACACTTTTTTAATTAATAAAAAAATAAAAATAACGAATGTCAAGTATACCAATAAAAAAACGAATAATAGTCCTTATGACTTTACTGGACCAATGCGTTTCTAGCTAACCTCAATCATGGGAGTCTGTCAACTCTTCCTCGATCATGTTGCCTTCCTTTGTCAAATATCTAGCTCTCATAGAATTTCTTGTTATATTGTGCACTTCTATTGTGCACTTCCCACCAAAGATTAGCAGTTTCAAAATTTTCCAAATCCCTAATCCAAAGCCCACCTTCATCATAGGGTTTACAAAGATTCTTCCCAGCGATGCCCATGCTTTACCCGATTGACAGAACATTCCGCTACTGACACTTGAAAAAGCACCTTTCAAGTTCTCGTCGCTTCGGTGAATCACTTGAGCCCTGATACATTTTTCGGTGCCATAGAGCTAGACCATTGAGCTATTACGCTTTCTTCAAAGGATGGCTGCTTCCAAGCCCACCTCCTGGTTGTCATCGCTCGATCATGTTATACCCGAACCGGGGGTCTTATCATGTAAGTAATTTGAGGGCGGGATTACGGAGGAATTGGAAGCAAACTCAAACAGCTTTTGAACTTTAGGAGCTCGTGATAGTCGATTATCTCTTTAGATAATCGAGTATCAAGATTATCAAGCCCAGAAATTTCAGGAGGGGCCGATAGTCGACTGACAAAGAGTGATAATCGACTGTTAGAGGCTGCAGGATTTCAGGAGGAAGTGATAATCAATTGTCTAAAGTGGACAGTCGACTATTGAAGGCTGCAGGTGTTTCAACGATGATAGATAATCGATTGTCAATCAAGATAATCGATTGTTGGGCAGAATTCTGGGCAGGAAAAAGGGTGTTTTGTGGGGAATTGGCTTGGAAATATATGGAGATGATAAAGGAGTTCTTTTGGGTTTTTTTAATGGAAGAAAAGAGTAAGATTAAGAGGAGAAATGGGGAGATATGGAATGGAAGAAAATGAGGGATGAATAAACCAAGTTGGTGTTTAAGAGATATTACACACTCTTATCCTCACTTGGGGTTTGAATCTAGAATTTAATTAAGATATGACACACTTAATCAAATATCTAGAACCTAAAACTCACACTTAAGATAACCACTCTTAAGATATAGAATTAGGAATTTGGCTAAAATAGCATCACACTATTTTATAAATACTCAAAGAGTAAAAGGAGTTTTAATATTCAAAAGATTGATTTTACAATGGCCATATGGCCTGATTATATAGGCAGGGGGAAGGGGGATAACACACACTATACATTGAATGTGAACATGAGGAAACTTCCTAGCAGCATCCACTTCCAAAGAATGGGGCATTCTTCATTCAAACATGTCTCCTTAGTGGGATAAAATCAGGGATGGGGCTGGGATTGTGGTGGTTTTGAGCTTTGGTTTGTAGTGGTTGTTTCCTGGGTTTTAAGGCTATTATTTGGGTAAAAATGAGAGGTTGTTTTTGGCAAATAAAAGGGGACAAGGCTGGGTAATATTTATGGGTGTTTTGGAGTTATGGCTTTGGGTTATTGTGAGGGAAACATGGACAGGAAGTAGGGGCTGGAGGTGGGTCATGGTTTTGGCTCTTTGTGGGTGTTTATGTTGGGATTGTGAAGTGTATTTTGGCCGGGGGTGAATGGAATAGAGGGAGGGTTTTATTTATTTAATAAAAGGCTTAAAAGAAGGAAAATAACAATAAACAAAAGGTTTTATTTTACACACCCTTATTTTTGGCCATGGGCTAAAATAAGAAGAGTAGGGAAAACTTTACTTGGAAAGGAATTAAGTGGCAAGGAATTTTGGATGTTTAGGGTGGATTTGGACATGGTTGGGGCGGCCAAGGGGGTTTAAAAACAAGGGTGTTGGTTGGTGTTCTTGAGTGGAAAAAAGGACTTAAATCAACCCAATAAGGATTATAACACTTAACCATAAATCCCCTGATTTGTTTGAACACTTGTGGCACGTTCATGAGTTCTGGGTAGGCATGCCCGGATATAACAGATCACTTCCTTTTCCACTAAGTGATTGCTTATGGACCATAGCGTACTTTCTGGGCCGTTTCCCTCTCGACTTTGGATCTTAGCACCCAAAAAGTTTGTCTGTACAAACGATCTAAACCTGTATCCGGAGTTCCTTCATGCATGGTAACCCTAGCTAAAAGCATGGAGTAGTTCTTAGTTGGACATAAATCTTTTTCAGTATTGTGTGTTTCAAGCATTTCTTAGCGAGCATTTGAGAAAATATTCTTAAAAAAATAATGTTAATTTACTCCTTTACTCTATTCACGGAACCCCTCTAGAGTTGTGTCTTGTTCAGTAAAAATGAAATGAGTAGTGAAAGGACTAAAAGATGTTTATTAGAAGTAATGGAACTAAAATACGCAAACATGAAATACAAACTAAAATCCATACGAAAAGAAATGATGCGTGTCATCCATCCATCCAAGAGTCCTCGAGACCCGTCTTTGAATACCACCATGTTTTAGAATTAATGATACTTATCCCTCATAAGACCCCACCCAGACCCCCACCCTCCCACAATTGCACCTTGCACTTTACAAGTTCTATTGACTTTATAGGTCAAAATTTAGACTAAAATTCCAACCAAACTTAAATAGTACAGTTCCTAGGGGGTAGTGATGGGGGAGGACAATGGAGGAAAGGATGTATGAGGGGACCTATGACGAGTAAAACCGTCAATTTTTACGAATAGGACACCGTGTGCCATAATTGAAATAATGCCTCAAAATTACATCATTTGGGATGTTGTAACTCTACAATTCCTCTACTTTCTTAAATACTCCGTATCTTTGTTTTACGGAGTATATGCAAAGCCAGAGAAATTCAAAATTTCTTCTCATTTTATCCTTTTTCCTTTCTTTCCAATTCACACTACAAAACATTAGTCTTCTAGCGAAGTACAACTCTCAAGTGAACCATTACCTTTGAAAGTTTCATGAAAAGCACAAAGAAATACGGAGTAACAAATATGTTTGGAACCCTTGCGGAAGTCTCAAAACATAAAACCAGAATTTGAGCTTAAAAACTCATTTCGATCAGATCCTTATCATCTGAGAATCACTACCAAAAACCAAAGTTTTGAACATTGCAATGCGTACTCCATCCAGAATCAGGAAGGGCAAATGAGAAATATACAAATTCAACTTGAAGACAAGAAACAACAGTATCCCATCATCAGACATTCATCATATCACCGTACTGGCGCATCAGAACGATGGAGCCAGCAAAGAGGCCCAATGCACGAAGCACTTTCTGCAAATGACATTGAATGTGGCAGTATAAATAACATAGCAAGGAAACATTGTATAGGTCTATGCTACAAGAATAATCCAAAATAAATTGCTGCATAATAAAAACAGGAAGAATGAAGAGAACACAGAACTTTAAATATATTTAAAAAACATGTTTAAGAGAAAAACTATGTGTGCAAAGTAACATCATAGCCACAAAACATTTTGAATTTAGGAATTACAAGTACAGACAGTTTAGCAGGACGAGTTTGCCAGTTATTGTGTACACATATTATGCAAGATCATTCATCTTGGGAGACCACAAACTCCACGTGGAATCACTAGCGAAGACCCATGCTACCTCTCAAAGAATATGTTTCATTCAATGGAAATTACTTTACATTATACAAAAACAGTTCAGGAGTCCGATGATGAAAAAAACTTTGGAAAAAAGTCATAGATATGTTAAATAAATGTTTACAAAAATTAAAAATAACCCTGCGATTAACATCTAGTTGATCTATACTATTCTTGGTTACTCCCTCCGTCCCTTTATCTTGTTCTTGTTTTGACTTGGCTCAATTTTTAATCTGTGATACTTAATTAGTACTCCCTTCGTCCCATATGAAAGAAGAAACAAAACGATAGGATAAAGGGAGTAGTAGGTAATATGTTATGACACATCAAACACGCCAAACTGTTAACAATCTACAAGAAAGTCTACAAACAATGTACAGGTTTCAACAACATTTTCAAAACCTTGAAAGTCTAAACAGCATTTGGTTATTTTTTTTAAAAGCACTACACACCAAAGAAGTAACTTTCACATAGATCAATTGAATTTACTAAAAGTTCATGTCTGCTTGATAAATGTTAGTAGTGCAGTGCCTCAAGGAAGTATGCAAATACATTAAAAATGACATGATAGCATCTCACTGTCTAATAGAATGAACAATTCACTTCTATGGTTCGATAAAAAAAATACGTAATACAACTTGACGCCATCCCTATCATGTTTGTTCATTACAAGTAACCACATCATATCTATGTCCCAGCAGAGAAACACCAAACAAACGCATCAGCAAGTTGCACTCCCAAATTTTAGTAGCTCATATTACATGCCAACATGCACTACAAGTAAATATGTGCTCTATAATTCTACTCTATGGTCTACCAAGGAATCCATTTTTCTGGCTCTAAGAATGCATGGCCTCGGGGACACAATATGGCTGGGCACATGGCACAACAAACTCGACAAGAAAACGCATGGACACACCAATTACACAACATAACAGTATAATGAATATTGATTAATGCAAATTCTTGTCTAGCAACAAATTTCCCTTTCGAAGCATATTGAAAAATTAATATTATAATAAATGTCACGTCTAGAAAGAGCCCAATTTACATATTAAAAAAAGCTATGGTGACATTTAGTAACCGGGAATTTTTTCCCTGAAAGACTGAAATTTAGGAAGATGTTTTTTCCAAGTTTCTAAATAGAAAACATGTTAACCATACTATGTCTGTTTTCTGAATTTAAGGATCTCTCGCTTATTCTATATCATTTTATGGGTTTCTGTTATTTATTTTTTAAGAACCAAAAACAATATATTATGAAAACCAAAAAATTGGTTTCATTTTTTTGTTGCAATTTTCAAATTTAACATGAATAATAAGAATATGATTACTTTTTAAGTTCATTACAATGTATATCATATAGCTTATTAAATCATTAACCAAAAAAATTACACAGCAGCAATGACACAAAGCAAGTTAAGAAACCACCTTATATGTTTCCCATAATCGAAAATAAGTTTCAATACTGAAAACAGTTCAAATTAAATTGCTGACACTACTGACAACCACTGCCATGGCCGACAAGACTCATGCCTACCACCGCCATCACTTGTTGCCGCAGCCACCAACCACAAGTTCTCTAAACACTACATGTGGGATCTTAAAAATATGTGCTAATATACATGATCTCCAAATTAGAAAATAGAACACCTGATATGACAAAACTAGAAAAAGGAATGAGACCAAAGACCACGGGTCTTAGACCACTAGAGTCTTTTCACCTAATTCGAAGGACCAAATGAGACTACCAGTCTGCGACTCGACCGGACTCAGGGACCACTACAGTTCTAACATTTCTTGGTCTATTCCCAATCTAACCTGGCAGATCTTTTCGGTCCCAATGCTTTGGCTCTTCACTAATTTGAGCTAAAAAAGTAGAAATTTGAAATAAAATTCTTCTATATTCATTTCATTATGAAAACTATAAGATGCCAAACTTATAACCAGACATTGTCCCATCTGTGTCTGAGGTAGTTGACATGTGCCCAATCAAAGACATGGCACGTTGTGTGTTCCATAAGTACCTGCCCATGTCCTAGGTGTGTCCGCACAATTGACACTTGGACACTAAGGATAGACTTATAAATTATACCTTTAACTGAGAGGTTATCACCACCCACCAGTACGATAAAAAACTGACCATGACACCAGCTTGAAAAACATTGTTCTTATTCAAAACAAAAGACTATATAGGACTACAGAAGTTCAAGATACTGTATAATATAAGGGGGCATCTTTTATGCAATTTCAAGCAAACATTAGAGACAAACACAACCCACAGCCTAATATAAAGTTATACAAAAATCACTAATCTCTAAATGTTTGTGAACTACACACACAATCGAACTATGTAAAAGTGATAAATGATTCTATTACTTTTAGGATTCCGAGTTACAAAATTCTTCAAAGATTGCTTGAAAGAAGAGATTAGTACAGAAAAATCCATATTAATTACCGTAGGACTTACCATGTTGTGACTCCACTTCTCCTCATCGTGAACCTGAGAGTGCCAGAAAGCCTTGACCTTCTCCAACGACATCACCGACTTCGCCATGGGATCTAACGAGTGCGTAGAAAACCAGAGCAATGAGAATAAGTTAGGGTTACGTGATTTCCGAGATGGGTTTTATGTACGTAATGTATATACACTAGATATCGAGAATACGAGTATATAAGTGGACGTTAGCTTTTCAAAAATATCCGATCCGAAATATTTGTCCACGATCCGGGTCAATCTGATCCGAAAAATGGATATCCGATCCGATATTTTAGCTTGCGGATATTTCAGATCGGATATCCGAAAAAAATCAGATCGAATATGGATTCAATTTCTGGATTTTTTCGGATAATCGGATATCCAATTTTTTTTTGCTATATGTATTTTGAATTTTCTGGATATATATTATGACTATATGTTTAAATGTAATTTTATGTTGATTTTGGAAATCACCCATTTTGGACTTTTTGCATTAGCATTTTAGAATTTTTTGTTTTAATAGTGTTTTTTTTGCTTGTTTAGGCAAAATTACCAAAGTTACTCCCAAATTAAATTTGGTATCATTTTTTTATTAGGCCACTACCAAGTGGTGGAATTTTTCTTTTAGTAAATCTATATTAAATTTGATATTTTGGGTTGATTTTGCTATTTTACCTTTTTTTTTGTAAATTTTGGCTAAAAACTCAACTTTTCGGATAATCTAGTGATCCGATCCGAAAAATCGGATATCCGAATTTCGGATATCCGAATATTTTCGGATCGGATATGGAATGAGTTTTGCATGATCCGAAATTTTCGGATATCCGAATTTTCAGATCGAATCGGATCGGATCGATCCGATTGAACACCCCTACCTTAGCCACCTTGGGCCCGTTTGGTTAAAGGGAGGGGAGGGAAAGACAAATGTTATGGGCTTGTATTTTAATATTGCGATGCACGATTAGAATAATACACAAATTAATTATATAAATAATAAATATGGAGTAATACACAAACACCAAAGCACTATCCATTTGGATAGTATAATACTCTCTCCGTCCATAAATAAAGTTCCATTTTTGACTTTTTGAGGATTTAAGGGAGGAATATTTTGGTGTTGACTTTCCAAAAATATCCTTGATGTGATGTGTTAAAGTAAGATGTGATAGGTAGATTATTAGTAAAAAGGTATGATGTGATAAGTAGGGTATGAAAAAGTAGAGGGTAAAAGGGATTTTTTAAGGGAAAAGAGAAGTTTATTTAGGGACAAAAAAACGAAAGAAGAACTTTATTTAGGGACGAAGGAAGTATTTCTTGTAGTCTTTTTGATAATTTAAAAGTGCATGATATTGATAAATTAAGAAAATAATGGAAATGAACACAATGACCGAAGTGTATCAAATGGCATTCTTCTAAATGCTATATGGAGAACATGTATTTGATTAATGTAAGTTTTTAGCACAATACTATAAAACATTCATGGAGACAAAGTGCATGTACTCATAGTTTTGTCACTTAATGCGCTTGGTTCAATTATTTCTTTAATTGATAAACCTTTGGTCAATTTGCTTGAGCTTGCAATGTACTATATTCGTTCTTAAATACTCCCTCCGTCCCATAAAGTGTTACCCATTTTGACTAAAGTTGAAATTAAGGGAGAGATAATTTTGTGTTGACTTTCCAAAAATACCCTTGATGTGATGGGTAAAAGTAGGATGTAATGTGTAGATTATTAGGAAAAAGGTATGATATGATAGGTAGGGTTTGAAAAGGTAAAGGGTAAAAGTAATTTTTTAATATAAATGGGTAAAGGATTGTGGGACACAACTTTTTTGAAACGTGTAAATCTTTTTGGGACGGAGGGAGTATTTGTTTAGTTTTAACTTTTTACAATAAATCATTTTCATTATTTGAACTTTAGTGACATTAAATACATATAGTATACTAATTAAATAAAATGGTATTTCGAAAATATTTTATAAATAAATCTGATAAAGTTTTTGTATCAATATCTAATATTACTTTCATTAAATTTATGCTCAAAGGTTGCCAAACTTGAATGGAAAAACGTCAAAAATGGATAAATACTCAGGGACGAAATTAGTCATTAGTATTCTACATCTCACTATTGTTCATGCCACATATCAAACCAAACTTGAGGATAGATAGTGATAGACGATTTTAATTTGCACGTTCATTCTTTTTATCCACATATGCAACAATAATAATTTATATTGAGTGGCAAAGAAGACAAAAAAGAAACACAAAATGTCATGCTCGCATTAATATACTCATTTTGTCATAAAATAAATGTTTTAGTTATTATTCTAAAATCATAATAATTGCATTTTTTAAATATTTCATTCAATCTAATTTAATTTCTCTATTCACTACTCACATGATCAAATTAATTGAATTGAAAATATTTGTAGCCTAAAATCATAAATAAAAATGGACTACTTCAATTAGAGAAAGCGAGTATAATTTTACCCAAATAGTGTACCAAAAATAACTTGATCCAAAAATAGGATTTCTTTTAAGAGGTTATGGGCTGGCCCAAAGGAAAGCAGTCCAATAACATGCACACGCGTGCCGGCTAAAGCATTGGTTAGGGGGGTCAACTCTGGATCAGTGAAAGGGTTTTGAGATGATGCGTCTGATCTAACTTTTATCAAACCGGTGGACCATCTACCGTTTCATCAGTTACATTTTTAAAACGGTAGATAATCTACCGTGTGGATTTAATTTTTTTTGTAGTTTAAAAAAATTCCTAATTATTTGCTTTTTGTATGTTGTTTAAAAAAAATTCTACGTGAATTTTTTTAGAAATTAAAATATTTAGTAAATTTAAATCCACGTACATATATATTTTGATCGATACAAAATAATCTTATGAAATAGTCAAATACGCTAATACGAAAATAAAAAGTACAATTTATTGTATTAGGTTGATTCTATGGTATAGATTTTTTTATTGTGATATGGAAATGATGTGGTTGGGTTAATTGAATGATGTAAGATTTTTTGTTAGGTTGGTTTATTGTGTTAGTAGATTGAATTATGCATGATTTTTTTCTCATATGTGGATTTATTGGGTTAAGTGAAAAAGTGCAGAAACATTTAACTTATTAAGAGAAAAGTAAAAATTTAATAGAGTACTAAATATTTAAAAAAATTGTCAAGACCCGCTAACACGAAAAAAGTAGAAAACACACATAGAAATTTCTAATTTAACTAAGTTTTACATGCTTAAAAAATAAAATATCCATGTTATTAGAGCTTAAACAAAGTGTTGAATATTAAAAAATCATCAAACCCGCTATTACCAAAATAAAAAGTAAAATAACACATACTAAGGGACTGTTCTTTAGGACTGGAAAAAAAGAGCTAGATGTTGGAAGAAAATGGAAGTAACTAGAAGGAACCGGAAGAAACTGGAACTGAAAGAAACTGGAAGGAACTAGAAGAAACTGGAAGAAATTGGAAAAACTGAAAAAAAATTTAGAAGAAACTGAAAAAACTAGAAAAATTGAAAAATCTAAAAAACGTTTTTAATTTTTTTTTATGTGTGGTTTGATATTATTCTCATTCTGATTCTTGTTGTTATAAATTATTGTTGTTGTTGGTGGTGGTGGTAGTAATGGTGGTATTATCACGTTATCTTAATGATTGTCTTTAAGATAAAAAAATATTACGAGTATTTTTTTTCATATATAAAAAGGTAGTTTAAAAAAATAATTAGAATATAAAATTAGCATAAATATTACACTTCTTGGGTCATTTTTTCTTTTTCAAAATGTAGTTGTCTCTTGGTTTTCATAATGTAGTACTCCCCACCACATTCCATACTTTATATTTTAGATTAAAATATTGATGTTTACCTTATATAAATTTAGATTAAAAAATATTCTATATAACTATTTATCCATAATTTTTTAAATAGTTTTCTAATTTTTCATGCAGATTAATATACAAAAAAACGGTATTATTCATTTTAAAAAGTTGAAGAAAAAATAATAATAATGTGAATCATAAAATAGTGAGATGAAAAAAATGAAAAAATTTATAAACTATAGTTATGAACATAAAAGTTGTAATTAAACAAAAGTTTTAATAATAATAATAATAATAATAATAATAATAATAATAATATATTTTTTTATAGTGATTTGTCAGAAAGTAGAAAGAACTAGAAAAAACGGGAAGAAACTGGAAGGAACTAGAAGAAACTAGAAGGAACTGGAAGAAACTAGAAGAAACGGGAAAGAACTGAAAGAAATTGGAAATTAAGAGTTTGAGCTCTAAAGAAAAAGCCCTAAGTTGTACATATTCAAAAATCACACATAGAAAGTGTGAATTTTGGCTTATCTTGATCAATTCGTGGTTGTATTCATCGATGATATTCTTGTCTATTCGAAGAATCGAGAAGACCATGTGAAACATTTGGAGATAGTACTCAGCATACTACGGGAACATAAACTATATGCCAAACTGTCAAAGTGTGAATTTTGGCTTAATGAAGTTACGTTTTTGGGACATGTGATTTCTCAAGAAGGTGTTAAGGTAGACCCCAGTAAAATATCTGCCATCACCGAGTGGAAGGTTCCAAGGAATGTTCGTGAAGTGAGAAGCTTTCTTGGATTAGCTGGATACTATCGACGATTCGTTGAAGGCTTTTCCTCGATCGCAACTCCACTTAACAAACTTCTGAGAAAAGATGTGAAATTTGTATGGACCGATGCATGTCAGCAAAGCTTTGAGAAACTAAAGAAATGTCTGACAGAAGCACTTGTGCTGACCCAACCAGTACCAGGTGTAGACTACACAATCTTTAGTGACGCATCTCATAATGGCTTGGGATGTGTACTCATGCAAGACGAAAAAGTCGTGGCATACGCATCAAGACAGTTGAAACCTCACGAATGTAACCATCCGACTCACGATCTTGAGTTAGCAGCAGTTGTATTTGCTTTGAAAATATGGCGTCATTATCTCTTTGGAGAGACGACATATATTCACACAGACCACAAAAGTCTAAAATACCTGCTAACTCAAAAAGAATTGAACCTGAGACAGAGAAGATGGTTGGAATTGATCAAAGACTACGACTGCTACATTGACTATCACCCTGGCAAGGCTAACGTAGTTGCTGACGCATTGAGCCGAAAGATGATAGCCGAACTCCGAGTTCAACCTACTCTTGAGAATGAAATTCATGCTGCACAAAAACGTGATGACTACTGTTTGAAGACTTGTGAACTTGTCTCTAAGGGGGAGAGACAAGATTTCATAGTAAATAATGGAATTTTATTCTACCGGAATCGCTTGGTAGTTCCTAGTGGCGAAGTGAGGGAACGTTTAATGCGTGAATCTCACGAAACCACTTATACCATGCATCCTGGTAGTAATAAAATCTTCCAAGATCTGAAGAAGACATATTGGTGGCCCACAATGAAGCGGGAAATTTTTGAATTTACAACACGATGTCTGACGTGTCAATAAGTCAAGGCTGAACACCAAGTGCCTAGTGGGTTGCTACATCCACCTACTATCCCTGAATGGAAGTGGGAACGAATTACGATGGACTTTGTGATTGAACTTCCATTATCAGCTAAGAAAAATGACGCTGTCTGGGTAATTGTTGATCGATTAACCAAGTCATCTCATTTTATCCCAATTCGACGTGATATGTCCTTGAAGAAGTTGGCAGAGTTGTACATCCGTGAGATTGTAAGATTACATGGTGTACCTTTGTCTATCATTTCTGATCGTGACCCGCGATTCACATCGTAATTCTGGAAGAGTTTGCAGAAAGCCTTAGGTACTAAACTTAACTTTAGTACGACATTTCATCATCAAACTGACGGACAATCTGAAAGGACAATTCAAATTCTTGAAGATATGATGAGAGCATGTGTAATTAATTTTGGAAGCAACTGGGAATAATACTTACCGCTAATGGAGTTCGCGTATAACAACAGTTATCAAGCGAGTATCCAAATGGCCCCGTACGAAGCCTTGTATGGGAGACGCTGTAGAACCCCAGTATGCTGGACAGAATTAAGCGAGCAAAAGCTTGAAGGACCTAATCTCGTTCGCGAAACTGAAGAGAAGGTTCGTCTAATCAGAGAAAGATTGCAGGTGGCTTCCGATCGACAGAAATCTTATGCCGACTTAAAACGTCGGGAGATCGGATATAATGTTGATGACAAGGTGTTTCTGAAAGTCTCACCGTGGAAGAAAGTGCTACGTTTCGGTAGGAAAGGAAAACTAAGTCCGTGATATATTGGACCCTATCGAATCACTGAACGTGTGGGTCCAGTAGCATATCGGTTAGAACTTTCACCAGAATTGAACAAGATCCATGACGTATTCCATGTATCGATGTTGAAAAGATACTGTTCCGATCCATCGCATATCTTGACTGAGGGAATTGTAACTCTTGACGAACAATTGACTTATGAAGAGGAACCTGTACAAATTTTAGCACGAGAGGTCAAACAATTGAGAAACAAATCTGTACCCTTAGTCAAAGTGCTATGGAGGAATCACTCGACTGAAGAGGCAACATGGGAAACCGAAGAGTTAATGAGAATGCAATATCCGAATCTCTTCAACCAATGACTCAGGCAATTTCGAGGACGAAACTATTTTAAGGGGGAGAGAAATGTAACACCCCAAAAATAGGCCTATCAGAGTTAATTAATTACTGAGAAGGACCCAAAAATAAGTAAATTCTAAAGTTTGTCAATAAATAATGAAAATTATATCAATGTGTAGAGTTTGACTGTCTGACCCCAACGGTTCAATCGGATTTCAATTTGGAGAAAGTTGGACCAAAAAGTATACCCCGACTGGGACCAAATATTAGTCCCAATCAGGGACTACACACCAAACGGTGCCCTGTTCAATTACGCCGATTCCAAATCGCCGCACAATCACGGAAGCAACCAAGCCTGTGTCTTCTTCTTCTCCACTGGCCTATTTAAGCACAACTCAACTCCCTCAATTCCTCACCAAAAACATTCATTCTTCCTCTTATATTGTTCCTTGCTGAGAGTAGAATGCAGTGGTGCTGTCATCTTTGTGTGAGGTCGCCGGAGCAGTAAGATAGAGTCTCCGGAAGTTTCGCCGGAAAATCGTCAAAACCTCCCTTACGCTTTGAGGTAAGCCCCTAGATATATCTAATGACTAGAATGTTCATATAGGTCGTTTCTACGTTCATAAATGGTCATTTGGTTGAGTTTTGTGTTTGACATGTTTGAAGAACCAAGAATCATAAACCTTGAATTTGATGTTAAAAATATGTTTTAATAATTCTAATATGATCTATGAACCTTGGAGAACATCTCTGTATAGTTTAATTGAAGTTCGGTGACTAAAAATGGTTTTCCCGAAAAATGGACCGAGGTTGAAGACGAATGAACATTAGCTGAAAATCCACAGAGTGGATCGATCCCCTTCATTGGATCGATCCTCTGGGAGTTTTTCTTCTAGTTGGATCGATCCAGAGGGCTGGATCGATCTTCCGAAACTCTGGTCCGAAAATTTGTCTGAAATTGCTATTTTTGAGCTCTAAAATCCTATTTTTGATACCAATTGATTATGATTATTATAAAAATGATTTTTCATAACAAAAATGGTGTTTTTAACAAATTAAAACATTATGTGATGCATGACAGTAAGTTCGGGTGTTAACACTCGAGACTAGGCCGCTAATTGTTATTAAATGTTATGTTAAATGATTATTATGATGAACTATTATTGTGGCCAATTATGAATGATTAACCTACTGATTGGTATGATTATTGATTAAATCATAATTAAAAATGTATATAATGATGATTATGAAAATGATGTATATTGTTAAGGATATCTAGAAAAACTCTAAGATATACCCACTTGTATAATGATGATGATTATTAAGGATATCTAGAAGAACTCTAAGATATACATCCTTGACCAATTCATATTTCGGGGTTAAAACGTACGTACGGGATCTAGACCGGATATCACCCACCCGACAAATCATTGTTCGGTTGGTACGTAATCCACATGACCCATAGGGTGGATTATCGATTCTTGTGTTCTGCATTAAACTATTTATAGTTTAAGGGCCTGGTTAGAAATGTTGCCTTAGACTAGGAATAGCTAAGAGCTTGTTATAAAATGATTTGGCCTTAGATTAAGAATAATTTAAGAGCATGGTTGAGATATTGAATATCGAATGACTTGGAATAAAATATTGAGAATATCATGAATGTTTGAATCATATATTGTGTGCATGATATCAAATGGTTGATTATGAATTGAGATTCAATTTATTTGGATGTTCGACGCTTTAGATATGCTTACTCAGCTTCATCGCTGAGCGTGTAGTATGTTTTATTTGCTACACGCAGGTAGACAGAATGAGTGAATGGCATGTTCTTGGCAGCAGAAGGGGCAAGACAGTCGTGGTGGATCATTGAACAAAATAAATAATTATGTTGTTATGAGACATGTTTGAAAGTCGCTTCCGCATTATTATTATTAAACACTCCGTATTTTCTACAATTATGTATGGAATATTATTATTTATAAATAAAAATGTTTGAAATGTTTTAAATTTTTATGATTACCAAGTTAATACTTTAGTCCGAAAGGGGCTGCAGACCTGGACGGATTAGGGTGTTACAATATTGATGGAGGAGATAATCAATCGTGATATTGCAATAACGACACACGTTGTAGATGTGGACACATGGCATGTGCAATGTGGCCCATTTCTCACAACAACACATTTTTTGCCCAATTGTACAATTATTTCATCTACTCTACCAGTAGCTTTAGCATTGCCCTGAACAACGGTATGAAAAATCCCTAGTTGCGGATAATGAGGGATAACATGACAATGCAAACAATTGTCTTCCATACGTCTGACCTCGTTCCAAACATATTTGGGGATTTTAAACTGCGCTTGTTGCCATGTAAATCTGTCTATCCGCATGTCTGCAAATAGTTTGACTAATCTTTCATAGGTTGTCTTCACGATAGCGTATATCGTCGGTCCTTGTCTTCACATTGGCGGTACCTTGGTACAGTCGGTTCGGTACCCTCGTACAGTGCGGGCGCAGGTACCGGCAGTGGAAGTCCTTCAGTGGCGGTATTACAATACTGGTACGCGGTACCTAGTTACCGTCTGACGTCGGGAAGACACTAGAACGACATATTTCGATCTAATTCCAAATCATTCAATACGTATAACATGATTAAAGACTATTATCATGCAAATCATACAATTTTAAAGTAAGAAAATATACATGGTCATCCTCTTTCAATCAACTCCAATAATATAATATAATATAAATAAATCATAATTCAGTTATAACCAAATAAACCATGCAATCAATCATACGAAATTATGAACATGAATTTCAAATCTACATACGAAATATAGCGTTAGTTGCCCTCGTACTCACCCCGATTATTTGACGAATTAAATAAAGCAACCAGATGTAAAAATTCCGACAAACGATGGTAGCAGCATGACAAAGCAGCGGTGTATCCTTCGGTGGGGTTCTTTCCCGGTTGACCGACGTTGTTCTTTTCCTTCTCTAGCGTGCAGCCTCATTTCTCTCTCAACTCTCTCTTCCATAGGTGACTAGGTGGTGTGCATGTGAATATATTATAGGGGGAGGGTTTATAATTTTCCTTTTACAAATAGGATTAGGAAAGTACGGTTGACTATTATTATAATATTATATTATAAAATTCTTTATATTTATTTATTGAACTATAACGTCTATATTTACTCATTGCGCTTTACACAAATATCCAAATTTGGCAAACTATATATCGTTGGTCACCATTTTATGAGATCTACCCAAAAATCTAATTTTTAATTAAAATTGTCAACTTTACAAATAATTCAAATTTTTGAGTAAATAAATATTATATTTATTTTTATTAAAATAACGGCTAACTATTGAGCCGATTTTTGGGTTGTTACACTAATGATAAAGTCATCAACAAGTCAAGTACCTCTACCCGCTGTGTGTCAATTTGTTGCATTGTTCGATAAAATTCATATAAATATGGTGTATTGGCTGCATGATACATCAAGTCTTTCAGCTTTTTGCCATTGAACTTTTTTCTGGAAATTACTTCTTAGGTGTCGCAAACAAAATCTGTGGATGACACATTGTTCTTTTAATTGGAGGATTGTATTAAAAGCTACATCAATCCCTCCATGCCTGTCAGAAATGATGCACACTGGCTTGTTAACAGGTACTACATGATGCATTAAATGCATCATGAACAAACTCCAAGTATCCTCATCTTCTCTGTCAACAAGGGAATAAGCCAACTGGAAAATCTCACAATTTAACGTCATTGATACTGCCAGTACCAAGACTCCCTCATATTTCTTGTCACAAGTGGGTGCCATCAACAAATACAATGGGAAAACAAAATTTGAACCCGTCAATATATGCCTTGAAAGACCAAAAATGTACATGAACTGAAACATTTTGAGTGAAGCTATAGGCCACATTTGTATCTCCTCCACTGATCCGGGATTACTTTGCATCAGTGCTACTAGTAGAGACAATATTTTGTTATATGAATTCTCCCATGATCCAGACAGCCGTTGAATTGCTGTTGACATATCCAACTAACCTTTATTGTATGTTACTAATACTTGAAATAAGTCATACAAATATCTAGTGATATACCTCACTTTATAATCAGCATCAATGAAAATTTCGGAGAATATAATTCCAGAAATGAGATCGCTTGTAATAAGTTTCTCATCCTTTTCTTTGGACTAGTGAGGTCAATATAAATGTTTGTTGGCTCCTCTATGTAAATGTCCGGCGTGTACATAGAGAGCCATTGAGATATTTAAGACTCATCTAAAGAACTCTCATCATCAGAATTGAAAATGAATGTAGGATCATCGAGGTTGCTTTTGTCCTCCACTTCGTGTGCCGTGTTAGACGGCCCCGCCTCATCCCACAAAAATTGATTTACTCCCCATTGTTGTTGTTGTTCATGATGTTAGTGGCGCTAATAGTGGTATTGTTGTTGTTCTTCCACCATCTCCTCCTCTTGGGACCCAGCTTTTTTTTCTTCTCCATGAACATGGTCCTCAACATGTAGTGCCTCTAGAGAAATAAAACCAGGAATTATAATTTTATAAATTTGAAAATATTATTCTTAGATCTTTTAAAATTATTAAGAATTAAATATTTAATTTAATTGCTTAATTTGTGATTTTTGGAATAAAATCTTTTGGTAATTACAAGAATTTCCAAAACTAATTTTCAAAGTTTACATAATTAATTTTTAAATTCTATAAATCTATTATTTAGTATGGGTATCATAATATTGTGAAAATAATGATTTTTGGAATATTTATGATGTACAAAAATAATTTTGGCAATTATTTTAGGATTACAAAATAATAAAATAAACATTTATGAAAATAAAATTTTATACATCTAGATATTCGATTTTCATATTAAGTATGATACACAGTCTTTATTTTTGAAAAATATTTTTTTTTGAATATTTTAAATATTCAAAATTAATTTTGGAAACTAATTTTGCTCATATAGAAATAAATTTGAAATACAAAATTTTTAAATTTGAAATTTTATTTTCTGAACTAAATTGAAATTAATTTGAAAATTAAAATCAAATTCATGTGATTATACAAAGAATTTTGAAAATAAAATTTTATAAGTTCTGTTAATTTGATTTTTTCAGAAGGTATAAGTATTTACTTTGAATTAAAATCCCAATTTCAAATTTCTACCTATATTTATGGCAATTAAATATTTTAAAATTCTTGAAAATTCAAAAATTATTTTGTGAAAATTCTAGAGTTTTAAAATAATACTAAATTAGATTATTTGATGATTTTTAGGCTTATAGTTTGTTTTCCTTAGAATAAACTATGTCTAGGGCGAGTACGTCTTGTCTGCATGTGATGTATGAATGTTATGGATGGTGTATGGTTGTGGCTAAGTACTAATGTTTTTAAAGACAGCATGCGCGTTGTGCCTTATCTCTATATTCTAGATGTAATTTTCGTCTTCAACCTCATACCCCTTGCCTACTACGCAAGGATTTTTTCTCTCGAAATTTTTTAAAGTACGTCAAAGACAAGAAGATCCGAGTGAGAAGAGCTGAAGTCGAAGGCTTGAAAATAACCTAATAGAGAGATGATGAGTCAGAGATGGAGATCTCGAGAAGGCGTAATCGTTAGTTTTCTTTAGAGACCACAGACATATCATGTTTTATTATTCATTATGCATGTCGTATGGATGTTATTCGCTAGAGTATGTGCCTGTAGCATACCATGTAACGTCCCTGAAAATAGGCCTAATAGAATTAATTAATTGATAATTAATTAATTACTGAGCAGGACCCAAAAATAAGTGGTTTATAAAGTTTGTTAATAAATAATGAAAATTATATCGTTGTGTAGAGTTTGACTGTCTGACCACAACGGTTCAATCGGATTTCAATTTGGAGAAAGTTGGACAAAAAAGTGTACCCCGAGTGGGACCAAATTAGTCTCAATCAGGGAACCATACTACAAACGGCGTCTTGAGCAATAACTGGCAATTACAAATCACCGAAGAAATCAGGAACCAACTACTCCTTTGACTCCTTCTCTTTTCCTCCATATAAAAGACCCTTCAAGCCCCATTTCTTCACCATTCTTTCCTTGTTGAGATAGAAGTGTAGAGATATTGTCAATTAGGAATGAAGTCGTCGGAGCTGAGAGAAACCGTCGCTGAAAGTTTCGCTGAAAATTTTCATAACCTTCGTTAAGCTTCGAGGTAAATCCGTAGATATATCTAGTGACTAGAATGTTCGTATAGATCGTTTCCACGTTCATAAATGATTGTTTGGTTGAGTTTTGTGTTTGACATGTTTGAAAAACTAAGAATCAAAAACCTTGAAGTGATTGTTAAAATTATGAATTAAGATACAAAATGATCTATGAACCTTGGAGAACATTTCTATATAGTTTAATTGAAGTTTGGTGACTAAAAATGGTATTTTCGAAATTGGATCCGAATGAAGAAGAAGATGAACAATGACCAAAAAACCAGAGGATGGATCGATCCACCCTATTAGATCGATCCCATGGGAGTTTTTCTTCTATGGCGGATCGATTCAAGGTGCTGGATCGATCACTCGATAATTCTAACCCAAAAATATTTCTGAAAGTGTTATTTTTGAGCTCTAAAATTCTATTTTTTATGCTAGTCAACTATGATCAATATAAATATGATTTATGGAAATAAAAATGATGTTTTTGATGAATAAAAACCTTATGTGATGTATGACGATAAGCTAGGGTGTTAACACTCAATTCTAGGCCACTAATTATTATTATTATTGATTTATGATTATGATGATTAAGCTTTAATATTTTGATTTAAGCAATGTTTATGAATTATTAAATCATGACTAAAAGTGGACAGATTGATGATCACGATAATGATGTGTAATGATAAAGATATCTTGAAGAACTCTAAGATATACTCATTTGGAAATTTATGATGACTATTAACGATATCTAGAAGAACTCTAAGATATACCAACTTGAACAAATCAGAAATTTGGGGTTAAAACGTACGTGCGGGATCCAAACCGGATATCACCCACCCGACAGTTCACTATTTGGTTGGTACGTAATCCACAAGACTCATAGGGTGGATTATCGATTCCTGTGTTTTGCCTTAAACTATTTATAGTTTAAGAGTCCGGTAAGAAATATTGCCTTAGACTAGGACTAACTAAGAGCTTGTTATAAAAATGATTTGGCCTTAGATTAAGAATAATTTAAGAGTACTATTGAGATATTGAATATTGAATATATCATAAAATGACTTGAAATACAATATTATGAATATCATGAATGATGAAATGCTTGAATCATATATTGTGTGCATGATATAAAATGATTGATTATGCATTGAGATTCAGTTTATATGGATGTTCGATACATTAGATATGCTTACTTAGCTTCATCACTGAGCGTGTAGTGTGTTTTATTTGCTACGCGCAAGTAAACATAATGAATAAATGGCTTAAACCTGGCAGCGGATGAGACAGGACAGTCGTGGTGGATTTATGGATAAAATAAATAATTGTGTTTATTATGAGACAAACAGCCTTCTGACGTATGCTCACTCGTCACGACCAGTTTCAATAAGTCAACGAACACGGTAAAGTGAGACGCCTATTCTACATTGGTAAGGCGCAAAATTTGAACAATGGATACTGAGTGGATACCGAGTTGGATTTAACTAAGTTAAGGTAAAAGGATGAATAACTCAGAGGCACATGGTAAAGTTAATAAATAAAATCAAGTTCATCTAGCGAGAGTTGTATGGTGTTACAATTGGAAAATGTTTCTACTTGAAATACTTTAACCATAGGGCAAGATGCAAAATACAACTATAGTTAGATGAAATAAAAATTTGGGCCCAATATAGAATTTTATTTAAAACAATCTAATCATGGATTTTAAATGGATTACAATTGGAAATAGTTCCTACCTAATTAATTTAAGTATAAGGCAAGATGCAAAGAACAACAATAATTGAATGTAATATAGACATGGGCTCACTAAGATATCTTTTTTCAAAGAAATCTCAAATCAACAAGTTATGTACTTAAGGGTAGTTGATTTGTTAAAATAGTGGGAGAATTTTTAATTAAAGACCTAATTAATTACTTAAATTCTTTATAATATCTATTTTGCAATACATATGTTGTAATCTGACCAGTTATGCGAATCAGTTAAAGTATAAGTAACTCCCTAATACCACACTACAAGTTAAGAAGCATTCTCAAATGTGAATATAAGTTGTGTGTCTTCGAAAAAATGAATTGCGCCTAGGGCGCATTACAATGTTTTAAGAAACACTAAGTTGATTTTCTATACGGGCTTGTCACGTTTTCGTACTAAAGCCGTGTTCGTTTTTGTGACAGGTTTTGATAATGCCAAACCGCCGTGATCAAGACACAAAGTGAATATACAAGGCGAAGAATGAAGATAAGAACCAGAGCTAAACGAAGACCATAGTCTTAGTATCGTTGAGTCGGTCTTTATTGTGATCAAGACCGACCTAATCTTTACACCTTGGCTCTTTAGGCTAAAATCTTTTCATTGCATCTCTTACATCATAAAAATGTTTTTCAAAACATGTTAAAAACATTAAAAACACTTGGTGTTCGCCCAAACCAAAAACCAAGCCATCCGGCGTTCGGTTTTTAGAAACCGGCATTCGGCATTCGGCATTGGTTTTTGGCGTCCGAACCAACCAAGTGGTTTTCAACATTTTATGATTGGTTTTTACTACTTGGCTTGTTTAAACAGTTCTCCAACAAAAACACCTTGAAAACCACCTTTCGTTTTTGGTCAATTGGCAAAAACCACGTAAAACGGCATAAACTTGGCTAGCCGTGGTTTTTACCCAAAGGACGTGGTTTTTAAAGTGTCTCACTTGATTTCTTATCCAAATACATCAAATAAGTGTTTTAAACACTTGGTTTTTATTTTGGAGAACTTTGGATTTTTCGGTCGGTTTTTGCATCGGTTGGCTAAGCCGTGGTTCAGGCAAAAACCATGGGTTTTTGACTAACCTCCCACCCAGCGATGGGAAGGAATACCCATCGATGGGTAAGCGGTCCTCTAGCCCAACCAAGTTCCAGAACCATGCCAAATAGCGTTGGGAAATTCTACCCATTGCTGTTAAAGCCTTGGTCCAACATCAACACAAGGCAGAACGACCTTACCCAGCGATGGGGACTTTACCCCATCGATGGGAACCCAACGATGGGATGGCTAACCATTGATGGGAAGGCATGACCGTTGGAAGTCATTTAAGGTTGATTCTTTCCTTGTTTGGAAGTTAACCTCCCACCCAGCGATGGGAAGCTTGTACCCATCGATGGGTAGGTGACCGTTGGCTTCAAAATTGAAGGAAAATTGGCTTACCAGCGATGGTTGAGTCTAAACATCGATGGGAAGCCAATATCCTACAGATCCCAAATTTATTCAATCCCATAAATCAAGCCAATCACCCCTTTAATGTATTGGTCAGTTGGAGCCTATTTTGGCACTATAAAAAGGAGTGTTTGGGTCTGCTTTTCTCATAAATTAACTTCATAATTCTCATACCTTCATTGCATTCAAACAACATCTATTTTCATAGCTTTCAAGAGCTAATTCGTGTGAAGTTTGAGTTGTTCTTGAGCGTACTTAGTTTACTCAATATCTACTCTAAAAGAGAGTCTCGTTCTTGAGTGTATTTGTGTTCTAAGACACGTTGAGAGAAAGTATTTCTCTTGTTTGATTCAAAGGAAGGGCTGTTTCCTTTGAAGGATTCGTTGAGGTTCGTGTGACTCGAATTCTCAAGTTGTAAGGGTTTGTTAAGCACCGTTAAGCTTAATGAGATAGTAGTGTAGCTCGAGAGAGTCTCTCGAGAGGCTGGATTAGCCACAAGTTGTGGTGAACCAGGGTAAATTCGGTGTGCCTCTTACTCTTCTCTTTACATCTCTTTTAAATTTTTTAATTCCTGCGATTTCTACGATAAAATGCTATTCACCCCCCTCTGGCGTTGGTCTATTCTTCTAACACTCGCGTCAATGACTTCACTTGCTAGAAGTGCAATGAATACCTAAATATGTAAGGTTTGATCTACACCTAATATAACTCTAGCGAGTGCTTGCGTGAATAGTTCAAAATCTAAAAATTCTATTTAACTATAATTAACAAAGGAGGTTACCATTAAGGTTGGTTACTCTCAAGATAATTGAATTTGTCAAAAAACTTGAGGTAATGGGATTTTTATGTACCAAATGTTAGCTACAGACCTTTTAGCAAACGTTGTTAGACATGAATGGTCATCTTGTAACATATATACCCGGTAAATGATAGGACCGTTAAAAATAGTTAAATACAATTAAATGAAAAGGCGAGAAGAAGAAGCAAGGGGCAACAAATGGGCCAGTGATGAGGATGTAAGCACGAGCGGCTCATATCCAAAACTACTCTTTCGTCTTTCAAGCCCAAACCTTGAACTTATATTACAGAAAACCTGCCAATAGAAAGATTACGTGAAATATCTATGAGAAAGATTAAAGGAGGTATGTCCTCCAAGCTAGGTATTTAGTTATAAAGGTAAATTCGTCTATATTCTTGAAATGGGTACTAGATAATGAGACAGAGGTCTCACATCTGTACCATCATGCAAGTGTTACATAATTATAAAGTATTAACCAAAGAAATCGTTGAAGTACATGTTAGACCAAGTGTTAGAGTTTTCTTCTTATGAAAGTATAACTTAACCATACCTATTAAAGTGGTACTACAATTAGAAAATTGTTTGTGATGTACCTAGAACACGTGAAAAATCATCCATGAGTTTTGTTTTGAAAAGAATGCTCTTTAGTTTTCATTTAAAGGACCACTATGGTTCTTTAATTGAGATGATGATTTCTGTTGACCAATAAATCACACGTCTTGAACATATGAAGCTATAAGATAAATACGAAGAGAACTTTTAGTATGAAATTCTTTAGTATGATTAAGAAAGTAAATACTTAAAACAAGAGTTTTATGACAATCATTATGTGCTTAGGATTTAGTCCTTATTTGCTCCACTACGATAAGTCATAAGATTCTACTAAATTTTTTCTAGGCGTATTCACTTTTCAACTCATATCATTTAACCTTACTCTATTGATAAGTTGGGGTTGGTTTGGTTCTTTTTATTCTTTTTAGGCATTTTTAATATTTTTAGAGTTTAATCTTTAGTTTTTTAGCTTAGTTTTATTTTAATTTTTATTTTTACAATATTTTATTTTTCTCTCATAAATAGTAGCTTAGTTTTTGTAATTTTTTTTACATTATATTATTTTTATTTTATTTTTCCTAACCCAAGTTATCATCTATTCAAAGGACACTAGCTAATAAGATGGCTATACCTTAGATGTCCTACTCAAAGGATTACACAATGAGTCTTTTAGAAGTCTCATAAGCAAAAGTGTTAATGTCTTTTGGAATAACTCGAGGAAACTCGTGTATACTTTTATCACCTATTAGAGAACAAAGTGTTGTTGCTAAATATAGAGTTTGTTAGACAAGGCGTGCAACTCTAGAGGGGGGGTGAATAGAGTTGTTGAGAATGTTTACCGATTTTCGCAGGATTAATAAGATAAACGAAAGTGCAGCGGAAATAAAATAGAGAAGGTAAAGAACACACCAATGTATACTGGTTCACCACCTCGTGGCTAGTCCAGTTCCCCGAGAGACTCTCTCGAAGCTACCACTACTTTCGTTAAGCTTACGGGTGCTTAACAAACCGTTTACAACTCGAGAACTTGAATCCCACAAGCCTCGACACAACCGCTCGTAAATATGCTCTCTACAAGACTTCACAACCAAGACTTAAATCACATAAGCCTTGAACAACAAGAAGAACAATCTTCTTCAACCTCTCAACAATAGCTCTTAAAAGAGTAGCTAAGAGAAAAGATTAAAGCTCTATGGATGACAAGAACACTCTCTTGAAAACACTTAGTTTTCTCTCAAAATATATCAATTTGAGGAAGAAATGAATGTAGGATTATAACATCAAGATTGGGGGAGTTTAGGAGTGCTTGTACATGAGAAAAATGACCAAGGAAGAGTGTTTAAATAGGGGTTGAAGGAATATATCCGTTGGTCCAAGAAAAGAAGCTGGGATGAAAAAATGCAGCATAATAATCGATTTATGTAGTGTCAATAATCGATTAATGCAGTCTGCGCAGAGTTCCTTCAACGTGTAAATAATCGATTAATGCAAAGGGATTAATCGATTAGAAGGCTATAAGAGGACTAATCGATTAAATCAAGAGGAATAATCGATTAATGGAATGCAAACGACAGTTAATCGATTAAACAGAGAAATATAATCGATTACCAAAAGAAATAATGGGCAAAACACAAAGGGCCCAAGCCAGTTGAGATGGAGAGCAAATTGGCGTAACACTCGTTGTTTGAGACAACGGGAATCAGAGAACGCTCCTCCTCTTATTCAATGAATTTGAATAAAGGAGTAAAAGTGAGTCCAAAAATTATTTTGTGTGTCAAACGATGTACACGAAAAATATTTGAATAAAATATTTTTGCTTACCAAAAATATTTTATAATATCAAAATAAACATTTGATAAATGTTTGACACACTTTTTGTAACTGACTCAATAAGACTATTTTGAACAGTTAAAAAGATTTTTCAACTGACTCAAAAAATAAATATAATTTTTATTTTAACTCTCATAAAAACAATTTTGGAGAGAAGATATTTTTGTCATCCTTACAAAAATTCCTACGACTCAAATAAATAAAAGTCTTCGGAAATCTTCTACTCCTCCGAGTCCTCCGTTAGGCGCTCCGAATGCGTCTCGGTACCGGTTCCGGTACCTATTTTTTGGTACCGGTACCGGCGGTACCGGTCCGGTTCCGGTATAATTTTTTTTTTTGATTTGAAATGCAAAAAAGTTAAAAAAAAAAGGTGGGGGCGAAACAATTGCATTCTTTCCTTAAACAATTGCAATTTTTAAACAATTGCAATTTTACAATTGCAATTTTTTATAATTTAAAAATTAAAAAAAAATAGGGGGGGGGGGGGGCGAAACCGGCTGGTCCGGTACCGGAACCGCCGGTCCGGGAACCGGAACCGGTACCGGCCGACACGGTATACTATCCGGTTACTCAGGGTGGCGGTACCGGAACCGGCGGTTCCGGAACCGGAACCGTACCGTGTCCACCCCTATGCATGAGAGTCAGCACTAGTGTCACTTGCACGTTCATTTAATTTCCGCTAAAGAAGTGAATGAATGGGTGGTGTTCCATTTCTTCTCCCGGGGGCTAAACAATTGTAAAATAAAAATAATTAATTACTCCTACTTAGAGGAGTTTAAGTTTGAACTCCTACTTTAAGGATACAACACATGTTTTACTCCTATTTAGGGGGTTTTCTTTATGATTTTACATTCCACTCACTCCGTCCAAGTTGAAACTTCTCAGTTTGACTTGGCACGATTTTTAGTGTAAGATGAAAAAGTAATGTATTTTCCATATTTACCCTTTTTAATTACTCTTCGCCTTTCAGTAACCCACTTTCCCCTTTCCTTTAAAAATCAAAACCAGATTCTAAATTTTCTGCTTCAACCTCAACCCATCCCTACACACCAATTCTCCTTCCTTCCTTATCTTCAAATCCAAAATTCTAGATCTTCTTCAACTTCAGATCAGTCCACCCGCAACTCAGACGTGACCAACATGCATCATAGAGAAATCAAAATTAAAATCCTATTACCCTTAGAAATCAAATATAGGATTGCGCCAACAAATTGAAAAACAAAAACTGTAAAGCCCAAGAAATTAAATTCAAATCTATGATTCGTACTCTGAAATTGAAAATCAAATTTACATTCTTCTTTGTTTCCCTTTTATCGCAACCCCCCTTTTGATGTGCCTTTTAGTCGCTGCTCTTTCATTGCTGGAAGGATGGGTCAGATGAAGAAGATGAAACAAGTGGAGAAGAAATATGTGGGGTGGGTGGGTTAACGAAGAAGAAAGAAAAAAGAGAGAGGAAGAAATTATTTGTGTGACTTGGAGGAAGAAGAATGAAGAAAAAGAGACGAGAAAAGAGAAATTGGGGCTGATCTGGAGGAAGAAGAATAGAACTGAAGAAATTTGGTGGGGGGCTAAGGAATTAAAGAAAAGAAAAGAACCCAGAGGAAAAAGAAAAAAATAAAGAAAAAAAGGTGGGGTATAAGAAGGGGATGTGGGGGAGATGAGAGAGAATAAAAAGGGGTAAAAGAGTAACTTTATGTGTATTTTGTTTTTATTTTAAGAAATATGAAGAATCAAATGGAACAACTTGAAAAGGAGAGTGAGAAAAAAAATATGGGACGGATGAAGTATTTTATTTTATCCTCTTTAATATTTGATTATATATTTTTATATTAATTAAATTTTATCATTTTCCATCATTAATATTTTTCTTAATTACTCCGTATTTAGTTTTTAACTTTTTGAGTTGCTCTTAGGATAGAAACCTCTCCATTCGTCCCATATCCAAGTAGCTAGGTTTCCTCCCCGTCTCCGCCCGTCTTCATTCTCAGTAGACTCAGCATCTGCTTCCTTCGTTCCCGTTCTCGGTAGCCGCCGCTCCATTCGTTCGCGTTCCCAGCCAGCTGCTCATCCACAGCTGGCTGGGGCATTGTTGGGGGACCGTTAACTAGACAAGTCACAGAACAATCGACCTCAAATATGAAAGAAAATAATAGGGAATAACAGTATGCTGTGATTTTGAGATAGAATGCAACTGCAAAATTAATACTACTCAGAAACTAAGATGAAAAACTATGTATTTGATCTGCTGAATTTTTTTCACAGAAACAATGAAATCAGATGGCCATATATATAGGTCACCTTACAACCAACAGAAGCTAGAAAATAGGCCTAATAACAAACCACTAACATATCCTGTGATAGACCATAAAAATAGGATCACTAACTAACAGGCCAGTAGGCAATACTCTTAACAGCCCTGAAGACTAGGACAATTATTCAAGAATAAATCAAACACTAACTTATAATTAAAAATCAGAATTAATAGATAATTAACCAAATTATTCAACATCCCCCCTTAATTCTGATAAGGGATGGTCTTCACTCCAAGCATGTCCCTCAACTTGGCAAATGCATCAAGCTTCAATGGCTTGGTAAAGATGTCTGCAATTTGATTTTCAGATCTGCAGTATTCCAGCTTGATTGTATTCTTCCCCACTTGGTTTCTTAGGAAGTGATAACGAATATCAATATGCTTGCTTCTTCCATGAAAAACTGGATTCTTAGCCAAATTAATTGCTGAAATATTATCAACCTTAATTGTAATTGGCCCTTCAATATCAAAACCAATTTGACTCATAATATTGCTAAGCCAAATTGCTTGACACGCACTTGATGCTGCTGCTACATACTCAGCTTCACACGTGGACAATGCAACAATGGGCTGTTTCTTTGATGACCATGAGAAAACAGTCTTTCCGAGCATAAAATAATGACCACTTGTGCTTTTCCTTTCGTCTAAATCTCCACCCCAATCGCTGTCTGAGTATCCAACAATCTCAATCTCCTTGGATGATGAGTAAAATAGACCGAAATCTATAGTACCTTTGATGTAGCGCATAATTCTCTTTACTGTTTGTAAATGGATATGTCGAGGTGACTCCATATATCGGCTAATCAGTCCCACAACATAAGAGATATCAGGTCTAGTACATGTGAGGTACCTTAGGCTTCCAACAATCTGCTTGAAGTATGTTGGATCAACTGTTCGCTCGTCACCATCCCTGGTAAGTTTAAGTCCGACTTCAACTGGGGTCTTAACCGGGTTTGAATCTTCTATTTGAAACTTCTTCAAAAATTCAGCAGCGTACTTCTTTTGGTGAATGAAGATTCCTCCATCTCCCTGGATAACCTCAATGCCCAAAAAATAGGACATAAGACCAAGATCAGTCATCTCGAATTCCTTCATCATAATATGCTTGAAATCACTGACCATCTTGTGATTATTTCCTGTGAAAATTACATCATCAACATAAAGACACAAGATTAGAAAGTCCCCATAATCATTGGCCTTCACATATAGGCCATGGTCTGATGGACATTTTTGAAATCCAGTGTCATGAAGAAACGAATCAATCCTTTTGTTCCAAGCTCTTGGTGCTTGCTTAAGGCCATATAATGCCTTATTAAGTCTGTACACTTTCTTCTCCTTTTCAGGTTGTATGAAACTCGGTGGCTGCTTTACATAAACCTCTTCATCAAGTGGGCCATTAAGAAATGCCGACTTGACATCCATCTGGTGAATTTTCCATTGATTTTGTGCAGCCAAAGCAATTATCAATCTCACAGTTTCCATTCAAGCCACTGGAGAAAATATTTCTTCATAATCATATCCTTCTCTTTGCTCAAATCCCTTCGCCACTAGCCTTGCTTTGTATTTGTCAACCTCACCATTTGCCTTCACCTTGATCTTGTAGACCCATTTAACATCAATGGCTTTGTGTCCTTTTGGAAGGTCAGTAAGCTGACATGTGTTGTTTTTCTCTATCGCCATCAATTCTTCATTCATAGCCTCTTGCCATTTTGGATTTTGAATGGCATCATCAAGTCCCGCAGGTTCCGAATCTGCAAGGAAAGCAAAGTGGACTAATTCTCCATCATCATCGATCTCATTGTCGAGATTTACCTCACAATCTTGAAGACGTGCAGGTTGTCGGTGTTCTCTTCTTGGTCTTTCCGTAGTAGTTGCAGAAGGGGCTACAACATTGGGTTGGACTGCTGGTGTTTCAAGATTAACTCCATCTTCTGCATCGTCATTCATAACGTGAACATAACACGTTTTGGAATCCATGTCGCCTGATATATTCCATTCCCATGCCTCATCTTCTGCGAATGTAACATCACGGCTGACTATCACCTTCTTTGTCATTGGATTGTACAGTTTGTACCCCCCTTGCTTATATCCAATGAAAATGGTCTTAACAGCCCTATCATCCAACTTCGTTCTTGTTGCAACTGGAACGTGAGCGTAAGCTACTGATCCAAATACCTTCAGGTGTTGCACATTGGGTTTGAATCCTCTCCATGCCTCAATAGGAGTAGTGTTAGGAACACTCCTGGTGGGTGATCTGTTCAATATATATACTGCACATGATACAGCTTCAGCCCAAAAATAATTTGGCATACCTTTTGCTTTTAGCATACTCCTTGCCATATCAAGAATTGTTCTGTTCTTTCTCTCTGCCACTCCGTTGTGTTGAGGAGTGTAAGGAAAAGTAATATTATGCTGCAACCCGAGTTCTTCGCAATGACTCTTGAAATCATTGGATTTGTACTCACCTCCTCCATCACTATGTATCATCTTGATTAATTTGCCACTTTGTCTTTCAACAAATGCTTTAAATGTTTTAAAGCACTGGAACACCTCATCTTTGCCCTTCAAGAGATAAATCCAAGTTTTTCTTGAGAAATCATCAATAAAGGTTAAAAAGTATCTGTTACCTCCAATTGATGGTATGTTCATCGGGCCACAAACATCTGTGTGAACTAGCTCCAAAGGTAGTTTTGCACGCCACGGCTCCTTAACAAAAGGTAATCTGTGATTCTTTCCGAGAATGCAAGCCTCACATAATTGATCAGGATGATGAATATAGGGTAAACCATTCACTAAATTGTGTTTGGCAAGATTTTCCAGACTTTGAAAATTTAGGTGCCCAAAACGTAAATGCCACAACCATGATTCATCATTCACCGTTGCACTCAAGCACTTGAATTCGCCTCTATTAAAGTCTACTGGAAACATACGATTTTTTGATAAAAAGGTTTTGAGAATCATCTTACCTTGTTTATCAAAAATTGAAAACTGATTTCCAAAGATGTGCATCACATAGCCTTTCTCAGCCAACTGTCCCATACTCAACAAATTACTTTTCATATCAGGCACATAGAAAACATTTGAGATGTACCTATGATCGCCATTCTTCAATGTGATAAGGATCCGTCCTTTTCCAGTCACCGGAACGAACCTTCCATCGCCAAATTTCACCCTCGTGCGAAACGATTCATCAAGATCTACAAACAACTCTTTATGACCACACATGTGATTCGTGCAACCGGTATCCAAATACCAACTCTGGTAGTTTGGATTTTCATTTGATGTTGATACCATCAATAATGCATGATCTCCTTCGTCTTGTTCGTGATTTCGGTCTTCTTGAGCACAATTGGCAGCTTGATTGTCACTTCTTGATCTGCACTCGTTTGCATAATGACCACGTTTGTGGCAGTTATAACACTCCACATTTGATCTTCCATTCATGTTCCTACGTCCGCGACCTCGTCCTCTTTGTTGCCAAGAGGAATTTGGAGTGGAGTTCTGATTGGAACCAAAGTTGTTATGCTCAGCACCTCCATAATTCTGACCACCACGACCTTTGCTGAAATAGCTGCCACCACGTCCCCGTCCTCTGCCTCGTGAGCTACTGTTCTTGTGATGAGGATTACCAATTGAGGCTTGTGCTTGTAAAGCCTGTTCAATTGGTTTTTCAATCTTACTGTCATTCATCCGTTGTTCATGCGCTCGTAGGGAACTAGACAGCAACCGTACTGTCATTGTTGACAGGTCATTAGCTTCTTCAATTACAGCAACAACATGTTCAAATTTAGGAGTTAAAGACCTCAAAATCTTCTCCACCTTTGTCTTCTCTGACTGTGTTTCACCGTTGATCTTCATCTGGTTTGTCAGTGATAAAATCCTATTGATGTAGGCATCAACAGTTTCTGTGGTATCCATCTGCAGCAGCTCATATTGGCGTCTTAGTGTTTGAAGACGCATCCTCTTGATTTTGTCATCATCTTTATAGGAGGCAGACAAAATGTTCCAAGCCTCGTTTGCAGTTGTTGCTCCTTCGATCTTCTCAAATATCTCGTCATTCATCCCTTGGTGGATGAAATACAACGCCTTCTTGTCCTTCTTCTTCTGTTCGCGATGCGCTACTCGTTGCGCCTCGGTCGCATTATCAGCTAACGCCGACACCCCATTTTCCACAACATCCCATGAGTCATGGTAATCAAACAGAACTTTCATCTGCACACACCACCGGTTATAATTCTTTCCATCAAGGACAGGAACTGATAATTGGATAGTGTTGTTCATGATAACAGACCGTATGGCTCTGATACCAACTGAAAGAAAAGAATAGGGAATAACAGTATGCTGTGATTTTGAGATGGAATGCAACTGCAAAATTAATACTACTCAGGAACTAAGATGAAAAACTGTGTATTTGATCTGCTGAATTTTTTCCACAGAAACAATGAAATCAGATGGCCATATATATAGGTCACCTTACAACCAACAGAAGCTAGAAAATATGCCTAATAACAAACCACTAACATATCCTGTGATAGACCATAAAAATAGGATCACTAACTAACAGGCCAGTAGGCAATACTCTTAACAGCCCTGAAGACTAGGACAATTATTCAAGAATAAATCAAACACTAACTTATAATTAAAAATCAGAATTAATAGATAATTAACCAAATTATTCAACAAAATCCCCTCGCGGCGATGGAGAATCCAGCCATCTCCTTCACATAGTATTTGGCTTCCCATAGCTGAACTACTGAAGTGTGTCTATTTTCAATTTAAGCACAATGGATACTAGAAGCAATGGAGAACTCCCATGCGACCACCCTGACTTTCACCGCAACTATAAAACTACGGCGCCGTCGCAGCACTCAGACGAGTCCATTGCCCACAATAACGCCAATCACGGAGGTAGATTTCCAGGAGACGCCAACCAGCACCGTCGGCGCTGCCACCAGAAGCCGCCGTCTGAGCACCACGATAATCATTCAGAGGACCGCCTTCATCAAAACACAAGACTCGAGCCAAATGAATCCGTTAATGGAGCCGCCACTCGAAACTTCGGCCATTCTCCGCACACATCCGGGCGAAAAAGACCTCTTCCCTCTTCACAACCACCTCTGTTTCCAGGCAGGCAAACTTTTAGTTAATTTCAATTCAATTTGTTAAAGACTGAAACTCTCCTTTGCAGTGCAATTTATTTGTTTTCGACCCAGCTGTTAATTTCTCAGAAGAAGTAATGTTTCTTTCCATTCAAATTAATCCATGTCGATTTTATTTTATTTTCTTCCTTTCAGATGTATTAGAAGGTGGGGGATTTGTTAAACTATATGTTGGAGGAGTTCCAAGAACAACTACCGAAGAAGATGTATGTGTTGCTCCCTCCCCCAATTCAATTTATTTAAATGTTGGTGTGAAATTTAAAATAAAAAAATTATGTTTAAAACTATATGAAAATTCTACAAGTCAAGAGGATATAGTTTAATAGTATGTTCCGCAATTAAGATCTCCAGCAACTCATGAATTCAGCATGTATACATGCTCCGAAAAGGATACAAACTATTCGGAGATTTTATAACAAAAGGAATTCAAGTTTTTCTGCCAGCATAACCTCTTTAGATTTAAGTTTGGGGTTTTGTTTTTGGGTGGAGGGGAAGGGGTGGAGCTGTAAAAGTATATATAACAGTTCTTGATGAAAGGTTCCATCAAGGCCAGGATGGTGGTGCTTATTGGAATTAATTATTGTGACTATTCCAATCTCAAAGCCATTGGATCAAACACATCAATAACTCAATTTTTTGTGTTGTCTTTGTCTTGGTCTTACTGCAGTTATATTCATATGTCACAAGCTTATTTATGAGTCCCATTGTTTTATAAAAAGTGAAGACATCATCTGTCATAGTTTCTGGTATATATTTAGTTTCAGAGGTCAACAGTTGTTTCTTGAAAATGTTTCGTATGGACTTCAAAATGCTTCATAAGCATTATGTTGACTAATTCAACTCCAGATTCAACACATTTTTGGTGAATATGGGCATATCTTAGAGATTATTCTCCTCAAGGATAAAAAGATCGATCAAAAACAAGGTATGCAAATGCCTTCTGTTCGTAATACTTGTACTATTCATAAACAATGATGAGTGCCAGTTGATATAAACAGTCTGTTTTTTCATAAATGGAAATACAAACTCCCATTGCTTGATTAACATTGCAGATTAACAGTATTTTATATTTTCCAAATGCATATGTATTTGAGTGTTAAAATTTGGATGCTCTTATTTAGTTTTGATAAATCATACCGGAGTAATTCATAAATACATCTTCCTTGAAGAAATTACAGTTTGGAAATATTTGTGGTGAAATATCCATCCTTCTTGACTTTCTTGAAATATTCAGGCAACTGATCCTCTGATAGGGCAGTGTAACAACCTTTTTGGCTTTGGTTTTTGTGATGCATATGCTTTCTGTAGATACAATATTATGTATAATTTTAAATATTCAACAAAGTGTAAGTGTATGAAACAAGCAGGATGAACTAAATCATCATTAAATCGTATTTTTCCAATAGAAGGGGCCGAACACGTTCTTTTACCTCGTGGAAATAATTAAATACTCCACCTGGCGCCTGTATGAAAAGTTCTCAATATGAATTGAGTTGCATGTTCTCTTCAATTGATTTACCCCTCTTCTATTCAATTTTTCCTTTTCCCAGAAGGACATTAATGAGGGGAGTACATTTATAAAAATGCCATTGAACTAATTTTTTTTTGTCAAGAATGCCACTCCTTTTTTTGTTACTGTACTGCCATTGAACTTTTTATTTATCGTAAAAATACTAGTCTTGTACTCTTGTTCCTTTTAACCGATTAGAGACAGTTAAAACATAGAGAAGTTTAAAAATGCCACTATTTTTCTTTTGCAAAAATGTCACTCCCTTTTTTATTTCTATATGTCAAAAAAGTTTTTATTAATGTTTAAAAATACCACTCTTATGTATTTGACCAATAAGTTAAAATTCTTGTTTTAAATTTTATTTCCCCCTCATGTTTTCCTTCTCTTTCTCAACAAATTTGTTTCTTTTGAGTTATATCAACTCACAAAGACTATTTATAAAAAAATCAAATTTTTAAAAACATAAATTTGTAATATATGATATTCTTTTCATTTGTTATGAATTTGTATCATGAAACAACAAACTAACTAGCAACTCATGAAAATTGGATAGTCTAAAAAGAATATCATTTTCTCTGAGCAAATATGGGGGCATAATTCATTCTCTCTTTCAAATAAATTTCAGATTTTCACTTTTAATCAACTTTTCAACACTTGTTCATTTGTGTGAATTTAAATCGTCAAGTTTTCTTGCAGACGAGGGGAGTATTACAAAATCATGTTTTTTAAAAATCAATTTTTTATAAATCTAATATTCGCGAGTTGATAGATCTGAAAAGAAACAAATTTGATGGGAAAGAATACCTAATAAAAAAATAAAAATAAAATAGAAGAATTTTAACTGATGGGTTTCAGACATAAGAGTGGTATTTTTAAACCTTTATTAAAATTTCTATGACATAGAAATAACAAAAAGAGTGACGTTTTTGACAAAAAAAGTTTAGTGGCATTTTAAAACGTCTCTTTGTTTTAACCTACTCTAATCAGATGTGTGTGGCATTTTTTGACATTTAACAGGGAGTGACTTTTTTTGACAAAAAAAATGGTTCAGTGGCATTTTTATAACTGCACTGTTAATGAGGGTGGCTTTTAGTGAGATATTTTTTTGGAAAAGTATTAAATGTTTATAACAAATTTATTTTTTTAATACCTCTCAAACTGTTAATTCGGTAAATCCGCATATAAATAGGAACAAAGGGATTAAAATCCAAAAGGAAAGTTAAAAAAAGCATAGAGGATGAGAAAGAGCTGCATCCATTATTATTTTTTCTTTTGAAGTATTGCCATCCATGTATAGTTGTTGCAAAGATCAAAATTCTTGGTAACCAAAACTATTACTTAATATAGGCTTGTATCCTTTTCATAATTACCTTTCTTTTCTTAACATTCAAAGAATACCTAGTTCTTTTCAAAGAAACAACCTCTTTTTCCAAGTGGAGTACATCTTGAGTTTTGACCCTAGCCCCTAACAGAATTGGGAGAGTTGGGATAATCTGAGTTTGTTGTTGTTGTTATTGTTGTATTAGATTGATAATCTTGGTGTGCTTCACTACTTTTCAAGGCATATACTTAATGATATTTCGCCATAGAAATATGCTTTACTTATTATTTCCTCTTGCAAAATCTTTAATCTATTTATTTAAGGGGTATCAAGGGATATCATTGTCTTAGACTGTATATTGTTAATGATCATTTTATTGCTACAAATTTTGTTTGTTTTACTTATTCATGTTTGATATTCATATAAACCACAGACTTTGTACTCATTATTTAGGTGAGGTCTAGGCATTAGGCAATCTTTATTCGTAATTGCATAATTTGTCTGTATGCTGACTTTGCAGTGAGTTGTTTTGTGAAGTATAGAGCATTGGATGATGCTGATCGAGCAATTTTAGCATTACATGATCGGTACACTATCCCCGGGGTTAGTTTTTTCACAACTGAACTTAATACTCTCTCTGTTCTATAAAACTTTACCCACTCTTTCTTTTTGGACGTCCCAAAAAACACTTCCCACACAAGATGAGATCAAAGCAAAACAGAACATTTTATTCTTGTGAACTGTCACAGGATTCTTTGTGTTCTCTAAATATAAATAGAGTGCAAACCATCACAACTTTTACAAACCAACACAACTTTTACAAACCAACACAATTTTAAGAAACTACCAGGACCTATTTTTCAAAAATTGCCTAAATGTTTTTATTTATAAATAGTTAAATATGATAGACACACTAACCGACTATATTCTAACTGACCCAAACATTGACCCATTGCCCATTCAGTTATATGTGAACAAACTCGATGAAATCTAACAATCACGCCCCTAATCATTGCTTGTTCACACTGATCTTCACAACAACGTTGGTTCATCAATCATCATCATCTTGAATCAAATTTTTAGTGTCTTCCTTTTGATCCCATTTTGGACATTCGTTCACAAATGCCCGAGCTCGTTGCAGTTGAAACACCTAATGTGACTCTTATCCCGCTGAAACCGATCGCCATCTTGACCTTTCTTGGACCTCTACCTCGGCCACGGCCAAAGTCTTCTCGGATTGAGCTCCCGCAACCACAATGCTCACATTTGTGCTCCTTAACCTCCTCTTTTCCATCACCTTTAGTGAATAGTAGTTTACCATGTGTCTTTTTCCTCGGTTGGCTTTTGATGTGTTTCTTGAATGCTTTCGATCTTCCAACTACTTCTTGAAACGGCATTGTGTTAATGTCGGCAAACTGTTCAATTGTAGCATTGATCTGTCTGAACTTTTCTGGCACAGTTTCCAACAGCTTTCGAACCAATTTTTTTGTCTTCAAATGCAGACCCAAGGTTGCTTGCTTGTGTTGCAAGTTGGCTAATTTTACCAACAAAATCATCAATTGACTCATTGTTCTTCGTTTTCAAAGACTCAAAATCTGATTCGAGTGTCTGTAATTGCGCCTCTTTAATCCTGTCAACACCAACAAAATGAGTCTTCAGGGCATCCCAATTTTCTTTAGCTTCAGTAAACTGAGCAACTTGTGGCACGATCTCTTCCGGCAAAGCTTGAAACAGATATGCTTTCGCCATATTGTTCTTCTTTGAATCGGTTTCTGTTCCTGGTTTGATCACCTCCCAAATCACATTAACGTTGGAAATCGCTTTGATCTTCACGGCCCATACAGTGTAGTTTGTAGCAGTTAGAATTTGAACCTGAAAAGATAGTGAACTATTCTCCTAGTCACAATTTGTCTGTTTGGGTTGTCTTCCATTGCACGACTTTACTTCCTTTGACAATTTTTCTAAAATTCTTAGACTTCAATTCCTTCCTGGGTCGTAAGCCACATGCAATCGACCATCAACCAGAAAACAAGCCCCTTGCTTTTCCGTCTTCCAAGCCGCTAAACAAAAACTACCCCGCTGATTCGTTTTTTCCCGCGCCTTTGGTTGGAATACTTCTGCCTAAGAAAAAAACTAGAAACTTGCTGTTCTTGTCCTAGGCGAGGAAGAAATCTAGTCGAAGATTCCTGACATGTTGCCTAGAAAGTTTCTAATGCACTGTTTTGCGATCTGGCCAGGCCCTTATGCTGTCAATCACACACCCCCTGGTCGCAAATTGGACCTGCTCCCTTTGATTGCTGGGTTGTGATTGGATTGTCGCTCTGATACCCATTGATATACAGGATTGGATCAAAGCAAAACAGAAAAATATTTTGTTGTTGTGACTGTTACAGGATTCTTTGTGTTCTCTAAATATAAATAGGGAACAAACGATCACAACTTTTACAAAGCAACATAACTTTAAAAACTACCAGGACCTATCTTTTAAAAACTGCCTTAACTGTTTTTTTTTATTTTTAATTAATTGAATATGAAAGACACACTAACCAACTCCATACTGACTCTGTACTAACTGATCCGAACATTGACCTATTACCCATTCAGTTATATGTGAACAAACCTGATAAAATCTAACACCCACTTTATTTCTTTTTTAGTAATGAACATGTGGCTTACAAGATGTCTCTCATTTAACTAAGTTCTAACCATACATTTTGCACTTTTCAATACTATTCTTAAACTCCATAAAAGTCAAACTGGTGAAGTTTTTTGGGATGGAGTGTGTTTTAGCTTTCATCCATAAGAGGCACTCCTCTCCTGCTATTTGATATATGCTTTTTCCTTCCAGGCTGAGTGTCCATTAAGAGTTAGATACGCTGAAGGGGAAAGAGAACGACTTGGTAATTCTCTTCTGAAATTGTGCTTTTAGGATGTGTTGCTTAAGTTTGGGTAAATTTCACCAATGTCCAATGGTATACGAACTTTCAACATTATTTGATTTTGGTATATGAACTTTAAATCCCATTGCAAAAATACACCAACTTCAGCATTCTTTCACCAAAAGTCCATTAGCCGGTGACCAACGTCACATGGGACCGAATTATAATTTTATAAATTCAAGTTTAACTAATTTGACCCCATTTTTTTCTTTCATTCAGCTTCCCCTCCCCCTCTTCTCTTCTTCCTCCATCCCCCCCCAACCCACGCCCCCCCATTTTCTTTTCTCTTCTTCTTTGCTAGACTGGCAGACAAGAATTTCTGCCGTTGGACAATCTCCTCCTACCTATTGACATGGTCTTCCATCCAGCTCTCCAAGATATCATCCATTGCTTTAGACACTCACTTCATGGATGAAATCTGGCCGCCAAAATCCAACCACGGCACCAATCGGGTTGTGTAGAACGAATCCCCCGACGCCAATTCCCCGACCAGACTCATAATCTCCTTGAACACCTTCGTCATACACCGCGCCTCCTCTTCGCCACTGGCGGCGGTGACCCCTGCAGCCTTCGAGTTCAACCTGTAGTACTTATAAGGTATGAGCTTTATAATCTGTAAAGCCCAATAGAAAACCTAGTTAGGGTTAATGGGGTCTAACTTGGTTTCTATATAAAGGTTATAAGGGTTGGTCCCCAAGACTAATCTGGCAACTACTCCTCAATTCCCATCAATTGAGAGAGATCCATTGATAGTAGGGCAATCAGCTTAACGAATAAGTTGTTGAATGAAATAAGAAAAGATGAAAGAATTTGTAAATGGGAGACCAATGCCAGGAGTCCAGGAGACTTCTTGACATACCTTGAGATACTGCTGACAACATCCCAATGATATGAGCATTCGGGAGATTCTTTGCAGTTCTTAGAACTGTCAAAAGCTACAGATGCAGCTTTTGGGGTCATTTGGTTGCTAAACATTCATAGATTTTAAAGATCCAATTGTACCAATTCAAAAACTTCTCTGAACTTCCAAAAGTTACAAGATGGAGCAAATTTTCTTTTATTTAAATGCACCAATATTAATATAGTATTCCATACATACTGCCACTCTTACTTTCCAGAACACATTTTTCAAAGTTCTCATTCCTCCTGCTTGTGACCATAGTTATTAAGGCATTGTTCAGGCACTAAGGCGCTATAAGATGGACACCTCACCTGAAAACGTCCAAGGCAATGAGGTGCTCGCCTCGCCTCTCACCTGAAAACGCGAGGAACTCTATTTTTTTAAAAGTAACACGTGTTCTATTTGTTTGTGTGCGCGTGTGCGTATATAAATAAATAAATAAATAAATAAAAATACACACACACACACACACACACACACACACACACACACATATATATATTGCACCTGCCTAATGGATGCCTAGGCAGACGCCAAATCGCCTATGCGACTAGAAGGCACTCTGGCGCCTGGCCTTGCCTTGTCGCCGTACCAACTTTGCTCGTGTCTTCAAAAAAAGTACTCCCTCCGTCCCCCAAAGATCTTCCCAATAGCCCTTTTTCTTTGTCCACAATAGATCTTCTCATTTCATTTTTTAACAATTAAAATACCACAACTACCCCACTTGCTTTATTTATTACATCTCACCCACCTCATTTAATACACTCCACCCATTTTTCATTAAGGGTATTATGGTAAACTTTCACCTTTTTTCAACTCTCCTTAAAAACCACCAAAAGTCAAAATGAGAACATCTTAGGGGGACGGAGGGAGTATATAAATTTGATCTTTCAGGTTCTTGAGCTCTGGTTCAATTCATGTAAGGGCCGTGCATAAGTGGTAGCAAGAGAGGTAAATAACTAGATAGATTTTAACATATAAATTGATGAGATGGTATCACAGTGGTCAATACCATAAGTCTGATCACAGCGTTTGGCAATAAGGCGGGTTTTCACCTTGGCACCTTGCAAGAGAACCATAAGGAATAACATTAACACAAACAGAAAAAAGCACTTGCTCCCCCAAGTACCATTGAAATCTGAAGCATTCATTTTCTCTTTTAATGCGTCATGCCATCCAAGGTAGGCAAATGCCTCTTCAAAGGAAATAGAGTCATTGGATGCACTAAAAGAGCAAGATGTAATGTAGTATGATCATATGATACAAATGAAGAGATGAGATGCGTGCACGTCATTTACCTTTGCGCAAAGCTGTTTGGAGATCATGGTCATTGACAAGAGCCTACTCTTTAGGCAAAGTAGTTGATGCGATTCATGAGACCGAATCCGGTTCAGGACATGGAACATGTGGGGTGGTGTGAGAAGATTTATGTTGACAAGTGTAAACATAGTGGGCTTGGCGGCTTGGGCACATGAATGTTTACCACTGGTGCCAGTATGGTCGAAGTTTTTGTAGAAGTAATCTTATAAACCAAAAAGTCATCATCCTCATCCCTTGCAAAAGTAACAAGGCCTGCCAGCAAACTGATAATTGCCTTTTGTTCGCATGGTTTTTGTTTGCTTTTAATATCAAAATAAAAAGGAATAAGCGTAATGAGTATCTATATTTTCTTGAAGGACATTTTGGCCCAAGCCCTGTGAAGAGTTGCCCAAGTTTTATCAATTTTACTAGTATTCCTTTTTAGAAAACAGATTACTGCCCCCTTTCCTTTTCTTTTGTCTCATTCACTACTCAAATTTCATAGGGTCAAACCAGATTTTCTTTCCTTACCTATTTTATTAGATCATTTTATAAGAAATTAAAATAAAATTGTTAAGTCATCCCTAGTTTCATAGAGCTTTTGATGTACTTTTAAAACATATAAAAAATCTTTATTTTGTTTTAAATTTTACACCAATATTTATATAGATTGAATTTAAAATAACATCAATTAAGCATCATAAGCTGAAATGAGACAAATAAAAAGGTACTAAGGGAATATTGGTGTTCCTTTTTCAAATCATATTTCCTTATTACAAGCTGAAGCTTTAAGGACTACTTTCCGTATCTAAAAGGCCTATGCGTTAGAAAATTTTAATAAAAAATATCTTTTGCGTTTGGAGTAATAACTTATTTTGTGCATATGACAATGCTTTCAAACCACCATAGCTTTCACGTTTTTATTCCATTGTTTGGCCAGAGATCGGCTATGTTGTGTGGTCTCATGCGGATTGGCCATGCAACTCACGACACCAGTGAGGAAAACATGAGGCAACAATGAGACCACACAGACAAGAGATCACTAGTTTTCTAATGCACCAAATTGGACTTTCCTTCATTCAACTACATTTGAGATTTGTTAAGTCATCTAGTTGACTTAGTCGAGACAGACACTTTGGGGTCACTGTGCCATCGTATCTTTGTTGAATCACCTCTTGTTGAGTTAGTTAACAAAGACTCTTTTTGGCCATAATACATTTATTGCTTTCCTTCCTCATAATTACAATGCCCATATTTGTATTTCACTGCTCATGAGGGGTGACAAGAAAACTTCAACGACTACATAGTGAATTTCATTGGCCTGAGATGAAAAAAGACCATGGCTGAGTTTGTTCATGATTGAAAGTGTATCAACAACAAAAGTGGATTAATTTCCACTTTCCAGCACATGCAGTTGCTGCATCTACTGTCCACTCCACAACACACGTGGGCAAATTTATCTTGGATTTGTGGAGGGATTATCAAAACTCAAAAAATGTAGTCGATGTATTCATGGTCATGGATGGAGTATCAATGGTGGCTCACTTTGTTTCCTTGTCTCATCCCTCTGCTGAGAAATCACCATAGCGGCTGTATTTTTTTGTAGAAATTTTTCTTCTCAAAGTGTTACCAAAACCTATTATGTCCATGGTTGTCAAGTCGTCACCTAGGCCACGACTAGTCGTCCGGGCGGTTTTGCCATGGAGATTTGCTCTCCGACTAGCGCCTGGGGCCGACTAGGCTACAAAGCGTGCAAAGCGACGCTTAGTCTCGATTATGCGCCGCCTAATCGGTGAAAGAATCTGGCCAAGTTTGACCTAATCCATTTGACCCGACCCAAATTTCATTAATTTTTAAATTTTTTATAAAACATGCCTCTTCCACGCAATCCATCCACAATCGACAGTCTGGAGTGTCACGACTCTCTCTTCAGTTCCAGCAGTGACATCCAGGCTTCCAGCGACTGTCCTCCATGGGTAAGATTTCTCAATGTTTACTTTGTTATCATTAAAGGATACTCTTTATTTGATTTAATTTTCATTGATTTGATTCATTAAACTATAGAGTATAATATACTTTAAAATTTTCAGTTTTCTTCTGTTTTCGTAATATTTCAGTTTTTTTTTCTGATTTCAGTTAATATTTTGGTTTTTTTCTTATTCTAGTGTTTTAGTATTTCAGTTTAATATTTCAATTTTTTTCTGAATTCAGTTAATATTTTGGTTTAGTATTTCTTATTTTAATATTTTAAGTTAATATTTTTTTCTTATTTTAATATTTCAATTTAGTATTTCTGAATTCAGTTAATATTTTAGTACTTTAACTTACTTAATATTTTAGTATTTCAGTTTTTTTCTGAATTCAGTTAATATAGATATATATAATGTTAAAATTTTCAATAGTAATTGTGATTTGTCGACTAGTCTACGACTAGTCGCCTAGTCCACTAGTCTCTCCGTCACCGACTCGACTCGACTTGTCGACTTAACAACCATGATTATGTCTAACCCCGATAAAGTCTTTGTTAACGCCTTCTGGAAGGAGCTATTCCTCCTCAGTGGTGCAAACTTGGCTTTCTTATTTGCTTATCATCCACAAATGGTTGGCTACACATAGGTGTTTAATCATACATTGGAGTTGGGGACGGTTTCAGCAGCGAGTGTCCCATGACTGGGTCTGTTGGTTGCTACAAGTTGAGTTTTTTTATAATACATTGTATGTTCGCATTGCACCACTTTGGGTGACACTCCCTTTTGCATAGTGTGTGGACACAATCTTCCCCACCCCGAAAGCTCATTCCCGTACTCCTTCGAGTGGCCAAGCTTGAAGGCATCAAACACGCTCTTCTTGACCGCGACAACGTTCTCACAACGAATGAAGCATTGAAGCTCTGGTATGATAAAGGCTATCTGGAGTTATCTTTTGCACCAATTTGGCCATGCTCCATATACACCCATACCTACCCGTGGCATGTCGGATTTTTTCTATCATTGTTTATTAGCCCGTCTGTCTATTGGCAATGCTTTTTCTAGGCTGCAAGATTCATGAAGTCTTTCATGCATCCTTGTTGAAGCTCCACAAAGGGCCGCTGCCAACATTTATGGGCACACTACCGCCTCTCAAAACCAACTCAAACATTATGCTGCATTTGATTGTTCTTCATGTGCATCACAACCACGGCCAATTCGAGAGGTTTTGGTGCATTAGGTAAGGTATAGTAGTTGGTCATGAAAGCTACTCACGAGGACCTCAGCAGAGTTCATGTAGTCTTTTGTGGTTTTGAGGCTTTGAGCTCGAGGACAGCACACGGCGGGGGGGGGGGGGGGATGTTATGGACCATCATTGCAAGGAGCCCAATGGACATTTGGCCCAAGCTTCTGAAGAGCTGCCAAGTGTTATCAGTTTTTATTAGCATTCTTATGATCAGTTTTCCTTCCTATTAATTGTAACAGTTTAGGACTACTATCCTTTTTGGTTTGTGACTCATATTAGTTATCTATATACGATTTATGAGTTCGAATAAAGAATCACCTTTAACTAAGAACTTATTGTGTGTATGGCAAACCTGCATTCACCTTCTCGCCATAGATTCCATCTCTTCTCTTCCACTGTTTCCCAGACACCACAGGTGAGGGTGTGCACATTGCTCTTAAGAGTTTTACACTAGATGCTCTTCCTGTGGGATCCTTCTTTTAGAGAAATAATGAGATAGAACTCCAAAACCGTCCTCATCATATCTTTTCCACTTGCTTGAAAAATATTATAAGAAAATGATCTGCAGAGGTAGTTATTAGTCATGTCTAACTACTATAGTCATATTAAAGGGTTGAAATTGTCATGTAAACATCCACATTATGGAACCTGATTGTTATATACACTGCAGTAGTTATGGAAGTTATTGAGTATACTTTAGTATAGCAGTCTTCTGCAGTCCTGCTTGCATTATGATTATTGTTTGCTTGTATTTCTGCAGGCAATTTTGGTGAACATTTACACAAACTATATGTTGGCGGCATGAACAGACAAACTTCTAAAAGGGAAATAGATGAAGTATGCTCCAAGTTTGCCAAAAATCTTCATTCATCTTTTATATTCTGTTGTGGGGCTGCATGGCA